>JAJHUR010085345.1:65949-93015 GCA_027495735.1 Lutjanus campechanus
ATTATATACCAGTTTATTCTGTCATAGTCTACATTCAACATTATTTCCTTTTCCTAGATTAAAACACTGCCAAATTTATGGTGTACGGCTTGAGGGATTACTATCTGATGGGGCCACAGCCCACACTAGTGGTGGGCGACTACATAACACCTCAGAGGCAACAGTTAACTGACATTGTTCATGAATGAAACATTGATAAATAGTTTAAAGGACCAGTATTTCTGGTGCTGACTAGCGAGAGTGGCCACTTTTCATCATGTAGTCGACTAATCGCGCACATCCCTAATTTGGTGTCGTGTGAAGTTGTCAAACAACAATATTTGTCTATCATGGCTCAATTGTTGAATGTCTATGGGATAATAATCACAATCCCTTGGACATCCAGGAATCGAGTGAAACTAAACAAGTACACTGGGAGGGTGGTATTGCCATGAGAGGGTTGTGTTATTTCTACCAGCTTCAATATTTCTGATAAAAAGTATTATCTTGAAAACATGCAGAATCAGCATCTGAAGAAAACAGAAACTACATGTTCTGATACACAAACTCAAATCTGAAATGTGAACATGTTAGGTCAGAATCATTTACAGATCAAAAAAATAAACAACAAGCACTTGAGTAATGATAATAACCTATTTAAGATTACATGGATTACATGTAATGGGATTACATAATACAAATTTTGGATACAAAAAGGGTAACTGTATTCCATCACAGTTACAGATAAAAAGACGCAATCAAATTATAGATATATTTAGTAAAAATGGGGATTATTAGTAGGATTACAATTTCAAAATAAAGAACGATATACTACCATGCACAGTGCAAACACAGCTGACAATTAATTATCATGGCTTTTTTTTTGCCATTTAATCAATCAATCAATCAATCAATCAATCAATATATTGCACACAGCAAAGGAAGGAACAGCTGGACAAACTAATAAACATAAAACACTTAGAGCTGCAACAATGAATCTATTATTAATCAACTGTTAATTAATCTGCATATACTTTGATAATCAATTAATCATTTTGAGTCTTTTTAACTTAAAAATAAACACATATATTAAAATTCTCTGATTTTTAGCTTCTTAAATGTGAATATTCTATATTCTTCTCTGACCTTAAACTGACTATTTTTGGGTTGTGGACAAACAAGACATTTGAGGACGTCATCTTGGACTTTGATCAATATTTTTCACCATTTTCTGACATGTTATGGACCAAACAGCTAATTGAATTGACCATTTTATCAGTGATGAAAATAATCGTTAGCTGCAGCCCAAAAAAACTGTAATTTAACAATTTAATATGGAGGTAATCCAAAAGTAGCTGAAAGTAATCAAGTTACATTACTTTAATATTGTGATACTTGGATTACGTTACTGACTTTAATAGGTAATTAGTAATTGCATTGGAGTACATTTTTAAAGTAACCCTCGCAACCTTGTTGATCAACAAAAGCCGCGGCTCTGTCTCAGCTCTCCTCACCTGCCTGTGATCAGCCTGACTGCAGCCTGCTCAGTCTGCGCGTCTATTGGCTGGAGGCTGGAGGAGAGGGCTGGGCTCTGAGAGCCTGTGTCTGAGGGATGGAGGCTGACAGGATGCAGCTTCGCCTCAGCGGGCCTCTTCCCTCCATCCTCCCGGCGATGCGCTGTGCGTTATGACGCCAGGCCGTTTGACGAGTGCATTACGTGGGACTGGCAGAGCAGCAGCAGCCTGGATCCTCGTTATGTAATGATCGGATGCTGCTGCTGCCGCTGCTCCACGGCACTGAGGGAGAAAACTGACGGATGGCTGATTTCGAGACAATTATCGGTGTTTCTGCTGATGACTGAGCGCACAGACGTCTGCTGTCGGCGGGTACAATGATAGGTGTGATCGCTGGAGTGCAGAGTGATTGAGCCCGTCTGGGCATCAGTGGCCTGTTCTCCCTGAGGTGCACAGACAGCCGTCTGGAGCCTGCGGAAGCTACTGCACTGCTTCTCCTTCTTCTTCTTCTTTTATTAAGCCGACCAGCGGCACGTCTCACTTTGAGTTCCTCTCCTCCATCAGCGGAAATAAACCAATGCGGGTTTGTTTCGGAGAAGAAACAGGTTCATATTTAGTTCTCAGTCGCACCGGTCTAATAATCCAACAGCCGCTGAGCTGTGGTATAAACAATGGCGGGTCCCGAGCAGTCCCAGCAGCAGCAGCAGGTAGAGGAGAAGGCAGAGCACATAGATGATGCTGAGATGGCCCTGCAAGGTATCAACATGCTGCTCAACAACGGGTTCAAAGAAAGCGATGAGCTGTTCAAGAGATACAGGTAATTGTTTCATAATTCATCACCATAATTACACAGCGAGGTGCGTGTCTAAGCTGGTAATATATCAGCTATGAGAAAAATGTTGCAATTGATTAAGACATCAAAGTCAGACCTCTAAGTACAGCATGTACTACTACTATACACACAGTGAAAACATTATTCCATATGTGTAACAGTATCATTGCATACATTACATACAGTGTTTTGCTTGCTCTAAATGCTTACCATTACCAGTCTTACAATTGACATACTGTAGACCACCTCTGATTTAATGTTTCGAACCAATTACATTTCTTTCTTTCTTTCTTTTTGCTGTAATTCTTTATTTTACTCTTTGTTTTGGGACCGTAGTTTCTGTTGCAAAGCATATATCAGAACAAGGGCAGTTTTTCAAAACAAAACATTGAAAAGAACTTTGTACATTTTGAGTAATGATGAGTATGTCAGAGGGGAGATTTGAAAGGAAATGGAAAAAAAGAAAAAAAGAATGATGAATGAATCAAGTTTGCTAGAGTTTAACTACCTTACAAGGTCATTCATTTAGTACCTCCACTTAATCTAGCTGTAAGGGCTTTTACATATTTGACCTATTTGGTCCAGAATTGAATGAATGCCTGAACATTTTTCTTAAGACGGAGAGAAAAAAAAATTGTTTCATAACATAAATGTTATTTACTATGTCAATCCAGTCTTCTGTTGTGAGGGATTCAGGAAGTAACAGAAAGTGTCTTATGAGTGCTTTTTTACAAGCAGGTATCAAAGTACTAATGTATTCATCAGAGATTACATTTTCATCATGGAGACAAGCATCCTTGCGTCTAATGTATAATCCAGAATATGGAAGATACTCTTATTCACTGCTGTACCTAAGCCTGTTGTGTTCACTTGTTTGTTTTTTTCAAGTCATTGTTTCCCTGCACATCAGATTTTTGAATGAATGTTTTGGGGGCATTTTTCCTTCTTTTCCTTTTTAAAAAAAAAAGTGAATTGTGTGATGTGGACATGCCACATCACACAAACAGATAGTAGTGAGACTCCTGATATCAGTCGTGACAGCTGAACATGGGGACTGTGACTGTGACTGTGGCTGCGCCTGCGCCCGAGCATGCTCTGTTTATGCCTGCAGGAAAACACCCGCGGTGTGCCACTACTGTGGGAGGACAGGATTCTCCAAATCCACAATCCAGTTTCACTCAAGATTTCAACTTAATGATACGATTTGATTTTTCAGCATAAACTTTTTCTTTTTTTTTGCACTGACAGCTACATGATTGTTAGACTATCAAGTCTTGAATTGTAAAGATAAACAGTTTGTTGGTTTTATGCCCTGTCCACTTTCATTTACATTTTAAAATTCTTGTTTAAAAAGAGTCTAGAGTATCAAATATAACAGCTGATAAGCTATGTTGTGTAGTCTGCAAAGTGTTTTTTTCTTCAGACGCATGCCGGACCCTGCAAGTTTGTGGGTGTGAGAGGAAAAAAAAATACTGGGAGAATCAAAAGATTCTGGCTTTCTATTTTTGACACTGAATGCTCATTTCAATTGATTTTCTATTTGATGTTGAAATTGTGACACCTCTAATTTACAATTTCAAGAAAATGTTCAAAATGTCTTTGTTTTTGTTTTTGTTTTTTCTTTTATAGGACCCAGAGCCCACTGATGAGCTTTGGGGCCAGTTTCGTCAGTTTCCTGGTGAGTTTCCTCCCAGCTGATGACAAAATGATCCAATAAGATGACAGAATAAATGTCAGATGGTGCTAAGAAATAGTGAAACAGTAGTCAATATAACTGATGTAGCAGCAGAGTTATATTCAAGCCCCGTGTGTCACAGTTCATAAGGAGAGTGTCCAGTGAGAAGAACCTGAAATAACCCAATCTGTCAATTTGTTTGCATCATTGTCACCACTGGCATCCTCTCCCTGGCTTTTCCATCCATTAACATAATGGATGCCTCCTCCTCTCAAGACCAGCACTGCTCTCGCAGAGAAGCACATTACTGTAACGCTGCGTCCATCACTGATGAGACAGGGAGATATTTTACAGCATAGTGGTCACACACACACACACACACACACACACAAACACACACGCTCTGTCACTGTCCCTCATGACAAAACTCACACACAATGGAGCCCAGGATGATGTCATCCTCTGTACCCAGATGCAGAATGGCCTGAGGACGGTGGGGGTGGCGGCAGCTGACCATCGCAGTGGGCATTCATACGTGTGCAATTAAATGCAGCATAAATGGAGTGAACACCTCAGTTTTTAGAAAATATCAAAATGTGAGACCACAAAACTCATCTCTAAATTTCACTCAAATATTACTACATGATTTTTAATATTATTTTGTTATTATTCCCCCACTGGTTCGAGATGATCTAAAGAGGTTTCAGCGACATCAGAGCAAAGATTTTCTGATTGTGCTAACCTGTGTAGCCTCTTTTCTACCCCAAGCACACAGCTGTTCAGATGTCACTGAGTTCCTCCATTCATTGTTATGCAGAAAGAGCCCTTTGTCCTTTTTAAGACTGTTACATAACACTCCTTCCCTCTAGTTAGGCCGACAACATGTTTCTGTTTATAAGCCAGGTCAAGCATAGATGTGCTCTGTAAAACAAGACTATTTAATATGAAAATAAGAATAGAATAGGAAGAGAGTATCAGTCCTATCAGTGCAAACAGACATATCAAACAGCAGTTAAAATTAAAAATAGAGAAAAATAGAAAATATGGATGAAGTACAACAAGATAGCTGACATGTTGCACTTGAATTTTAGTCGCTTCATGCAATGTATTTACATACAAGTAATGCAGTTAGGAATAAGTATGCTGCAACTGCATCTTAGTATGTGATGTGTGCACACACACACACACACACAAACACACACACATATAGACATCACATACTAAGATGCGGTAGGAATGCGGACATCTGCTGAAGACAGTCAGTAACAGTCAGTGTCAGCGTTCAGTTCTTGAATGGCTTTAGGGAAGAAAGTGCTAAAATGCTTTACATCACTGCTTTTTGACGTATATTGCAAACAATATGTTTTTGCCGCACTGCATTGCAGAACGCCATGATGACATTTGAGGAGGAGAAGATGCAGATGGCCTGTGACGACCTGAGGACCACTGAGAAGCTGTGTGAGAGCGACAGCGCCGGAGTCATCGAGACAATCAGAAACAAGATTAAAAAAAGTGTGAGTGGCAACTCAGGAATACATTATACGAGCTGTCGCATGGAAATGAGACAGCTACGGACTAAACTCTGAAAATGGCGCGGCTGTCAAAGTTGAACAGAACTGAAATAAAGGTGATCTTTATAAAACTAATTTACACACTTAGATTTTTCATTTCCATCCCATTGTTGCTGACATGTCCTAATGTCGCAGCCAGCACAGGCCTATGTTGAGATAATGATGTTCATATCCTCGGCATCAGGCCTAATGATGCAGTCAGCAGTGAGAGCATGCCGAGCCCACTCACTGATTCAATTAGTACTTCTGTGAAATGAAATCAACAGAGTGAGTGAGGAGTGTTGGGGCTGTCTAGCAGCTCTGGGTCATTCAGGAAACTCCTTGTTACTTTGGCTGGCACCCTCTGGGGAATGCTGCAGGGTGTGTGTATATATGGCTTATTGGTTGTGTGTGTGTGTTTGTGTTTGTGTGTGTTTGTGTGTGTGTGCCTGTTACAGATGGACTCCCAGAGGTCAGGCGTTGTGGTTGTGGACCGCCTACAGAGACAGATCATCGTTGCTGACTGTCAAGTGTACCTCGCCGTTCTCTCCTTCGTCAAACAGGAACTTTCAGGTAATCAAATCTAACCCACATGCCACAGAGTAAGACCTGTTCCTGAGGGGAATATGAACATATGTACTAAATTTCATCATGGCAATCTATCAAATAGTTGTTGAGATACTTCAGTTTGGACCAAAGTGGTGGACTGACTGCCAGACAGACTGACACTGCCATCCCAAGAGTACCACTGCTATCTTGGCAGAAAAAATAGTTAGCATAGTATTAACTTAATTATTAAGTGTTTCAGACCAGCATCAATTAGATTCATTAATTTCCTTATTACAGAAATTATGGTCTTATCTTGTTTTTGTGTCTCCACTACCAGCTTATATCAAAGGAGGCTGGATCCTTCGTAAGGCATGGAAAATGTACAACAAGTGCCACAGTGACATCAGCCAGCTGCAGGACGCCTGTCAGCGGAGGTCCTCCGGTCACCAGGAGTCCCTCTTGACGGACAACGCCAACCACAACGCGCCAGTGGAGAATGGCGTGACGGCCGAGGCCCTGGACCGGCTCAAGGGCTCCGTCAGCTTTGGCTATGGCCTCTTCCACCTGTGCATCTCCATGGTGCCGCCACACCTGCTCAAGATTATCAACTTGCTGGGTTTCCCTGGTGACCGTCTCCAGGGCCTGTCCTCCCTTATGTATGCGAGTGAGAGCAAGGACATGAAGGCACCACTAGCTACGTGAGTAGGATCAGGTTGCATCATGTTTTACAGAGAAACCCAGAAGAAAATCACAATCGTCTTTTATTTGTCTTATGATAAATAAATGAGATTCTTATTTTGAGTTTCTGTTTCACCTAAAACCCCCCAACGAGACTTTAATTTGACCACTGAGACAAATTTAAGATCTCATTTAAGACAACTGAGTTTTCTTTTAGATCTCACTGTTTTCTTAAGTGCTGATTATTTAAAACAAATTTAAGATCAGTGCAGTGAGACAAAAAAGAACATTATAAGATCTTCAGTTGGGCTTAATTTAGTCTCAGGCTTAGACGAGACAAAGGCTGTTTCTCAGGAGCCAAATTTAAGAAGTATAAGAAAATTGTCAGTCTCATATTGGTCTTGAATTGAGCTCATTTATGTCCAGGAGACACAGGCTAGACCAAGATGAGATTTTATTTTGAACTTTTCCCTTCTTCTGGGGAGTCAGATATCTTTGGAGGAGCAGGTTTGAGGTGATGTGTCCTATTACTTTGCGAATAAGCTGTACAACTAGTTATTATATTTAGGATTTTAAAGCTGCATTTTATATTTACAATCAGTCAAATGAGTGTATGTGATGTGAAAGATGTTGCTCAAAATGACAAACACACAAATAATAACCCTTTTCTGCAGTTCCCCCAGTGGTATATTTTAGTGTCTCTCAGCTCACTGTTTTGGTTTGACAGCCTGCAACTTTACTGGTTTCAACAACAACAAAAAAAAAGCTCTGTAAACCCACTGTCTGCTACATGCCCAGCAACAAACAGCAGACAGACAGTCAGCAAAAAGCTTGTGAAGACAGTGAAACGTCTGAAACTAGGCTCCAAATATGTGCTAATGTTTCTCCATCTCTGCTGGGTGTGTAAATATGAACTTTTTCCCCAAATAAGTTTGTCATATCAAATTAATAAGGTGTTTTGAAGTTATTTGCAGGCTCAAAAAATGGTGAAAACCAATAACCCTTTACACTAGATTCTAGGAACTGTGAGTATGAACTATATATGTGTTTGTCTTGCAACACTTTAAAATGGTGCTTACTATCAACCTATTACAACATTTAAAAGATCGTTTTTGGATTTTTGAGGCCAATACGGATATGATTTGAGAGAGGAAAAATTCACGATTACCAATATGGTGGCTGATATAGTGAATCTTCGAGCTGGAATTAAAATAGACCTTTTCTATGTGGACTGCTTATGATCGTGGACTGATATGACTATGCAAAGATCCTCAGACGGCTGCCCTCTTCAACAAATAAATTCATTAAGTAATGTTTTAGGTTAAATATTCTTGAACATGTTAAATAATTTCACATATACATTGTCAACCAATTCTTTAAATGAACTCTGCTGTAGCTCGGTTAGCAGAGCATGCATCCCCGTGTACTGAGGCTGTCAGTCCTCTGCAGCCGCCTGGGTTTGATTCCAGCCTTTTCCTGAGTGTCATCCCCTTACTCTCTTGCTTCCCTTTCCTGTCTCTCTACAGCTGCCATAATAATAAAGACACAAAAGCCAGAAAAAAGGAACAAATTAACTTTGAGAAAATAAAGAATAAATAAAAAATAGAATAAATAGATAAATACGCACCTGAACTGTTCAATATCTGACTATTTTAATACAACCAGTCAATTAGAGGCAGGTTGTAAAACAAGAGGCACAGCTTCTCGGCAAGAGAGCTCCTCTTGGCCTCGTAAATATTTCCCATTATAAAATCACCCATATATATTCTGTGAAAAAAAAAAAAAAAGATACAAGCACAAATCAGAAAACATATTATACCGATACACGTATCTGTGATAGGTGCATATCAAGCCCACATCAGCAGATAATATTGGCCAACCCATATATTGGTTGGGCTCTAAATGAGGCATAATAAATTTGTATACGAGGAAAAAAACATCTTCAAATCCAATACATTTTGCAGAGCATTGTCTCTAGTATTATCTTATAGTCTCATATAGAAGGTCTGTGTTTCAAATGTTATTTAGGGCGTGGACATGTTGGTTCACATACTAAGATTTGGCCTTTAAACTGCCATCAAAAGTTTAGCTTACAGTTTACTAGATCAGACCAAAAACCTTCATTACCCGAGCTGACCTTAAACATTTTTTCTCTGATCTGTCAAACTGTAAAACTTTTGATGGCAGGTTAAAGGTCACACATTGGTATGTGAACCAACACATCCATGGCCTTTTTTTTTTATTTTTTACATGACCTACCCTAATTGACGTATATTCTTCTCTCCAGCCGTTACTGGTAATATATAGCACAATAGTGAACTGCTTTGTCACACTTAGAGCTGCATATTTACCTCTCATAAACATTCAGTTTAATACAGATCACCACTGAGCTTCAGATTCAACATTTCAGATGGTCTCAGATTGAATGAATCCTCTGTTGTTGTCGCTCAGGTTGGCCCTCTTGTGGTACCACACAGTAGTGCTGCCTTTCTTTGCTCTGGATGGCTCTGATACACATGAGGGGCTGCTGGAGGCCAAAGCTATTCTGCAGAGGAAGTCAGTGGTTTACCCCAACTCATCTCTCTTCATGTTCTTTAAAGGACGGGTCCAGAGGCTAGAGGTACGTACTGCAGCTGAACATGCATAAGCTGAACTTTAACAAGTCTATTGAAGCTGTAAATGGTTTATTTATAATGCTGGATCAAAACGTTGAATGCCAACTATGCAGTAGACAAACCTTTTACTTTACTGTAGAATCTCCCATCAGCTGCTACAGCAGTCTCTGTTCGAGCACATATTATTAATATGCATGTCAGATTGTTCATGAGCTCACCAACATCTGATCCGCCATGTATTTACCTAACTCTCTCATTCAGCATGCATGTATTGTGTGTCTAACATGACTACCTGTTACCTGTCGGTGTGTGTGCTCTCTCTCTGTCCCCAGTGCCATATCAACAGTGCTTTGGCCTGTTTCCATGATGCATTAGAGCTTGCATCAGACCAAAGAGAGATCCAGCATGTGTGTCTCTATGAGATTGGTACGTGTTTACTCATCAAGGTTAGTTGTGACATACTGACACTTGGTGTACAGTGCGGAGAGGGGTTGATTTGATCCCGTCTGCTTGTCCTTGTATCAGGTTGGTGTAGCATGATCGAGATGAATTTTGAAGACGCGTACAGGTCGTTTGAAAGGTTGAAGAATGAGTCGCGTTGGTCCCAGTGCTACTATGCCTACTTGACCGGAGGTAAGCCTGTCACACACTCAGAAATGCTTACACTGCTTGGATGTGTGCATTCTGTATTCTACATAGTCTTTTTTTGTGTGTGTGTGTGTTTTTCCAGTGTGTCAGGGTGCTGCGGGTGACCTGGATGGAGCAAGTGGAGTTTTCAAAGATGTGCAGAAACTGTTCAAGAGGAAAAACAACCAGATAGAGCAGTTCGCTGTCAAAAGGGTGCATTATATTACAGATTTTTTGCCATTTTCTTTCTTTCGAAAGTCATCACAAGTTTGTCACAAAAGTTTTCCTTCTCTGTTTGATTCATATCTGCAGGCTGAGAGGTTGAGAAAGACCTCCCCCACCAGAGAGCTATGCATCCTCGGTGTTATTGAAGTGCTGTATCTGTGGAAAGCGCTTCAAAACTGCTCCTCATCTAAACTGCAGATAATGAATCAGGGTGAATGTAACCTTCATGATTCATATCAACACAATCAAGCTGGCTGGGGGCCGCATTTCTAAGAATTTCATTTTACCCTGTGTGATATTTTCCTCTTTATGTGTATTCAGTGTTACAGAGTTTAGATGAGGCTTCGTGCAGAGGCCTGAAACACCTTCTTCTTGGTGCTGTTCACAAATGTCATGGAAATATGAGAGATGCTATTCAGGTATCAATCTATACTGAGCACTGAATCACTTTGTAGTTAATCTACACTTTTAAATGTTACTCAGCTTACTCTCCTGTCCATTTGATCTGTGATGCAGGCATTCCAGCTGGCTGCTAGAGATGAGTACGGACGACAGATCAACTCATATGTCCAGCCGTATGCCGTCTATGAGCTTGGATGCATACTCCTTGCAAAACCGGAGGTCAGTCTGCTGCGCACGGCATTCACATTTGTACTGATGACATTTTTATTTGGATTGTGCTGATGTGATGCTCAGTTATAACCCAGACTTTTTCATATTGCAATACAGACAGTGGGAAAGGGGAGATCATTGCTACTTCAAGCAAAGGTAAAAATATTTACTTGGCAATCATCTAAATTAGAATTAATTTTAATTTCCCAGATAATGTTAGATATTTATACACATGACTTACATTTTTTAAATTCTAATCTATCTATCTATCTATCTATCTATCTATCTATCTATCTATCTATCTATCTATCTATCTATCTATCTATCATGTTTTAGGAGGATTTTACAGGCTACGACTTTGAGAACAGGCTTCATGTCCGCATCCATTCAGCCCTGGCTTCTTTGAAGGAAGTAGTGCCTCAGTAACTCCATTAAGGGAAGCTACAATGGCTAAAGCTATGCTTATGGCTTTTTACACCAGGTTTTTAGCCATTTAAAATAACTGTATGACATCCCAGTGAACAGACTCCTGTGTTTTCCATTCTTACTGTAAAGGAGATGGGGAAATACATTTTTTGTCATCTTACCCAGTCAGATTGATGTGAAGTGTCATCTAAATTTTGTACAGATATATATACATGGTTAATAGGTGTTCATACTAGCCTAGCACAAAGTATTTGGAAATGGCTAGCCTAGCTATGGCTAGAAAGGTACATACGAAATATACCTAAAAACTCCAAAGCGAAGATACAGGCTTATCTTGTTAGCCAGCAAGCTAGTCACCAATACATCTTCTGGACAAGCCACCTGATGGGACCAAATTGTTGAGAAACTGCAGTTGCTTGTGAAAAATAGCTCTAACTGTTTGTAAAACCACAAGGTCTAATTTTTGCATTTCTGTTGTGTGTTCATAATAGGGATGTGCAAAATTAGCCATCTAGTTGATTAAATGTTGCTATCCTTGCTAGTGAGCACCAGAAATTCTAGTCAGTTAAACTAATTATTAATATATTTTATAAATGTCTTAACAGCAGTTAACTGTTCCATCCAAGAGCTTACACAGCCACCCACATTAGCCCTCCCACTGTAAACCAGTGATGCTGAAAGTGGGACAAAGTTAACATCTTGTAAAACCAGCATGGTTTGATCTAGAAAATGAAAATAAGATTGTAGGCTGTGTCCGAATAAACTGGTATAATACCCCTAGATTGGATCAATACATTATCAGTACAGGCATGTGGATATTAACCTGCAAAGAGGGCAGGCAGCTGGTACTAACACTGCTAATGTTAGCCACACTCGGCAAACAAATATGAAATAGTTTACCACCCCTGAGTGTTTCCAACTTGTCTAAATTTAAATAATCATCAGGTCAATTAGTTGGCAGGAACATTCCTTGTTCATAAACAGTATAAACTGTATAAATAAGATATTTTTGGCTTGTTAGAAGGTGCATTTTTTCAGTTTCACTGAGCTAAGCTAGCTGTTTACCTTGGTTCCTGCTGCTAAGCTAGGCTAAACACATCCCTGACATATTTCTGAACAGAATGCACACCAATGAAATCAATCAATCTCGGGCAAAACAACTAACAAGAATATTTTCCCTAATCTCTAACAGTTCCTTTTAAGTGTTTTCCGCACCCAAATGTATTACTGTAGCTAGCTAGTAACAATTTTCCTCATTGACTTGTGTATTTGGAGGATTTCGGTTATGCCCTCCCCCCTTTCAGTGAGCAATTCAGCACATAAAAGTAACTTTTTAACAAAATCACATTTCCCTTAATAGTACCTTAAAAATGAATGATAAAAGATAGAGGTAACAGTGTTTTTCACATTCTTAAAAACATTCAGACGACATTTGAGTATTTCACTTAATATATACCACATATTGTTAAAGGGATAAGGAACAGATGAGTCAAATTTAGTATTTGATTTTATATATTCTTATAAAGGACTCCATGGATTGTTAATTTTTCAGCAGTTATTTCATATGTAATGCTTTTCCTAATTAAATTTTCAATATCTGCTTGTTAAATTGCAAATGGACGTCGAGTCATATCAAAAAAGGGGCCACTTCCTATACTCAAAATGAAAATAAAATGACAGACTTGTAGTATAATTAGTTACCATGGATAGTTAAAGAACTCTGAAACATTTTCACTGGTCACCTAAAATCACACACAGTAACAACTCTGCAGCTGTGAGTTCACAGTAAAGTAGTTAGACATTAATACATTAATAGTAATTGAGATATCACCACAAGTCACAATGCCCTAATGATGTTTTTTTATGTGGAAACACTGGGCATTGATCCTGTGCACTATGCATGGTATGGCAGGGTAACCGTGGCTTTAAGACTGTACTGAAGTCAAGTGTACCTTTGTGTCCATCCCTGCAAATACATTAAGGTGTTACAACACAGTACACTTGGTGCTGTGATGTTACCATTGAAAGGTGCTGCTAAATGTCAGCATAATAAACATATATTACTAGTGACTTATTTTAATAGTGTTTTAGTGATACAAGCTTTTGAATTTGTTCATAATAGTGACGAGTTTATTTATTCCATAGCAGAGGTTGTACTTTTACAAGTGTCATTTACAGTATAGCTACTTTAGTTTGAGTCTTGAGCTCAAAGTGTGATCTTGAATTGGACAAAGAGTAATATTTCTGTCATATGAGTGATTTTAACTCAACACAGTTTCACACTGTACATATGAATTATTCTGTGCAGGGTATTGCCTTTTATTAATGAGCACTCTGGGTTTTTGTCATGCGAGCAATATAAGTAAAACGGGGATCTCTTACAGTAATTTACAGAGGTTTTCAACAGTGACTGTCTGTGTTTTCCATCCCATGTTCAAGGTTGTGGACATATAGATTTGTTTTGCTCTCACTAAGCTGGTCAGACAAAGCCAGTCATCCCCTGTGGCTGTGATGGATGTAAACTGTGGTAAATGTTGAGGTGACCACTGTGCAAGTGGTCTGTGCGGTAAGTTCAAGTTATGTAATGGTGAAATGTCAGTAACCTACCTGCTGTACCAAATACGTCACTGAAAGAATTTTTCCTTTTGTCATGAGATTTTGTTGAAATTGAGGTTACATGTCAGGATGATGATGTTCCAATGTGTCACTGAACTCAACAATAAACTGTTCTACATTAATCTAGACAAATATGATGTTTTTCTTTGCTCGTGCTCTCTTTGGGCAATTAATGTTGCGTCGAATGCGCAAGCTGGACATGATAATGTGGTGGAATTCACATGGAAAATCAAAAAAAAAATCAAAAAGAACACTCGAGATGAGACCATTTTTTCTTTCCTGATATCAGTTCTGATACCTGAACTCTGTGTGTCGGTCAGTACTGAGCACTGATTCGACACCAGTGCAAAAATAAAAAATAAAAATAACAAAACATTAACAATAAAGAGAGCGAATGCCAGTGAACATGACTTTGCCATCCTCTGGGGGAAAAAAGGCATAGCAAGAGGTAGCATGTTCCCCTTTCAGAGTTAATAAATTACATGGTATTTGATCCATGTATAGACTTGAATACTGGTATTGGTATCAGAGCAACCCCTAAAAACCAATCCAACTATAAATGGCTGGGTCAAGTTAACCAACCCATATTCCATGAAATACCTTAGTTTATGCTGACCAACAGAAAAATGGTAGTGACGATCATTCACTCTCACAGAATTAGAGTTGCCAGTGTGGCACTACAGATTGGGCATTCATCCAGTTAAAATCTGTTTTATTTACATAGCCACATATCTCAAAGTTGTCTCAAGAGGCTTTACAATCTGTACAGCATATGATGTCCTCTACCCTTAAAATCTTGATTCACATTAGGGAAAAAAAATCTTTAACAGTTAAAAAATGGAAGAAACTTCAGGAAGTGCAACTAAAGGAGAGATCCCTCAACTGGGACGGCCAGACATGGAATAGATGTAGTGCATACATTATAGAGTAACGTAGTGACATTGCAGTATGGACACTCGTGGTGACAAAATGATAGATCAATTGCACCATACACTGATCAGCTGCAACATTAAAACACTGACAGGTGAAGTGAATAACATGGATCATCATGTTACAATGGCATCTGTTATATATATTTGCCCTGGAGCCACTGTGAGACAGTGGAGGAGGTCCGTTGATGGGGGGTGTTGTGCCAACCAAACCTGGCAGAGCTGCAAGTTGAAGCTCACCAACACTTTTGACATGAAAGCAAAGCTTACAGGCAGTCATCACTGTGGTTCTGAGCTGATGAGTCACACAGAGCTTTAATGCTGGATGTTTATGGTTGTTTTACCTTATTTTTTAATTTATTTATCTACAGTAGCCTTCTATTTTTTATTCCACCAGGGGGAGCTTGTCTCACAGGCTGCACCCAGGATGTGATACACTGTATTTTCCCACACCTTGATCACGATGACAGCAGGACACACATTGGAATCTGTGTAGAATGTCTATTTTGTATACTTCTGCTGATTGTCTGAGTTTCCACTGTTTAATAAAGACAGCAAAACCAAAAACAGTGACAGCAGGGCAGACACCACAAAAAATAATACGAGCTAGATATGGATGCAGAAAAATATGGAATCTCAGACAAGTCCAAATTGGATGAAACAAGATTCTGTGATTGTTGGTGAATTGACATCATTATTATCCACTGTTATGACTGTACTTTTACATTTCTTATTTGTAAAAAATAATATCAAATAACATCAAAATTAGGAGCTTCTTTTACTGATCATGAGAAGACAACAGATCTATCTATCAGCGGATTATCTTTCTATTCATAATTAAATTAATGATATTTTTGTCTCTGTTGTTTCCATGTTGCATGTGATCAGGGTGGGAGTTTGCTCTATGTGCTCTGATGGGCGCACACCAAGAACGTCTCTTTAAGAAAACATGCCTGTCACACTAGGCTCAAGGCAACAGCTCACTCAACCAATAAATTATTCAGGCTCTTGTGCCACTGAATTTAGACATGGCAGAACGGAGCTGGAAGGCCGGGCAGAAACAATACCACGGCTCCTCCCGCAGCTTCCTTCAGTGGACGCTGGTACTTTTAAATAATCAAAAGACATTTCCTTTTTACGCACACTTATAAAACTGAGCCTTCAGCTTGGCCTACTTCACATCAAGGCAGGGAGGACAAGTGTGTATGTGGGGTACCTCATGTAGTATGTGGTGATTCATGCGAGTGACATCATCCTTTTTTTTTTTTATCTGTTGTGATTCATACTCACCTCTTATGTTTTCTGTGTGTCATTGGTAGATCGTGCCTTTCCTGCTGAATATTCTTTCTGCACACGGATCAGACCTTGAAATCTTAATGCTGATGAATTAAATACAGCAATTGCATCAGATGAAAGTGGAAGAGGGGGGCGAAGGGAGATGGTACACATCCAGAAAATGTGAGAGGGAAGGGAGGGAGGAAAAGAGAGAAGTAGGAATGGTAGGACTGTGCAAAGAGCAAGGTCACAAAACACAATTGCATTGTGTTTCACTCAGGCTGAAACCTGAGCAGCCAAAGTATCCTACCACCAGTTCCTGTTCACCACCCTTTATTGCTGCTAAGCCTCATATGCAACAGATACATCAATGGATCAAGCTTGGCATAATGAGCCCATTCACCAGTCTAGGTGAAAATTTATTTAAACTAATAAGTGTACAATTGAATAAATTTGCAGACTTATTGTTTGCAAACGTACAGTTCAGGCAGATGATTGACAGAGAGTACAGTTGTACATCTATGCAGAAATGTTAACTCTCAATCAAAAAGATGATAGTGAAAGCAAAGTGTATTGATCTGATAGCAGCAGCTTTTATAGCCACTAAACCATTACTGTGCGGGTCAGGTCCCTCGCACAAGGACACATTGACATTATTAGGCACAGTCCTCTCATCTCTCCAATCAGCTCAATGACTGTCTGAGAGCATTGCTACAAGAACATCTCTCCACGCATTGCATTTTCTCTTTGTCTATTTACGCGTACTTCTTTTTAATATTCACACATGCTGAACTTCAAATATTGATACTTTACTCTCTGACTAAATGACAGTCCTAATGTACGTTACAGTGATTTAACTTTTAATAAAATGCAATTTTTGCGACAACCAATAAAAATCACCCTTAATTTATCTTCAGCATAACAGCCTGTTTACATGATGTATAAAATCAAATTGTGCTGATATTAAAAGGTCCAGTGTGTCAGATTTATAGATATTTATTGCCAGAATATGGCAGAAATGGAACACAATATTCATAACTATGTTTTCAGCAGTGTATAATCACTGGTAAAGAGTTATATTTTAATTAACTTAGAATGAACTGTTTTTTATCTATTTGTCTCTTCTGTGTAGTCACCATGTTGCACCACCATGTTTCTACAGTAGCCCAGAATGAACAAACTAAACCCTGGTTTTATTTAGACACAGCCTTTTTGCATTTTTGTTGCGGGTTTCACAGAAGGAGGAGAGTAGGATGAGGTGTTGAAGCACTAAATTCTACACACTGGTCCTTTAAATTTCACATTGATTATTTTTTCAAAATTGCAATACAAGACCACAACCTTTTATGAAAGAGATGCCGCAGTAGGTACATTTATTTACTCTATTTCAAATGCAGAGCGTTCAGTGCTTTTGAGAGAAACATACGTTACATTTTACTCATTAACATCATGAGCAGTTCTGTTTAAAAGTCTTTACAAGTATTTGAATTTGGCAATTTTTTCATTCATTTGTTGATCTAAAATAAGTCTAAATATATTGAGTCTGAAGACACTCAAATCTTCCTATAAAACAACTACAGTGTGTGTATTTTTTTTAATTGTTGAATGTAAACATTTTGACTAGTGATTGTGGGAAAAGCACAGGTGTTTTAATATAATTGACAATGGCTCTGACATGACAGTGTAACAGTGAGCCAGCATGCACAGTACCAGGACCCTGAAACTGAAGCAGTCAAATGGAATTCAGCCATCATTAATTTGATTATTTACAGCTCTGCTTTTCCTATTGCATCATGTCAAAATACCTTCTGTGCAAAGAGCCAACACTGAACCTCAGTGTCCTCAATGATACGGCACTGTTCTATTCCGCATAAGTTGTGTGGTATAGAGATTTAAGAACAAATCATCTGGCATTATTGTTTTTAATGTCGTAAATTACATTAAAGGAGACCATTTAATCATATGAGCTGCAGCTGACTCAATACAAAGCTGTATCCTGAATGTCACACAGCAACAACACAGCAGGAAAAGGTCACAGGTCAGGTCACACTGTCTGGAAGCACTCTTGTTGACAGTATTAGGAACAGATGTACTTTTCCTACTATAAGTCAAAATGTCTGCTGAGAAAAAGGCCCATATATTTTATATGTTTTCCAATTAACCTTTCTTATTACATGGCTCAGTTAAATGCTTGATTCTGATTGGTCAATTGCAGCATTCTAAGGTCTCTTATTTCTGTATAACAGACCATTGCTATGGACACAGATTTGATCATAGACTCATAAATCATTGTTAAAATGATTTTAAAATTAATATCTTGAGTGAAATTATTGTTTTTTATACATACCATGTAGCAAACATTATAAAGTACACTGAGCAGGCCAGTATTGCAAATATAGCCATAAAAGCATTTTACAATGAATGTTTTGTGTCAGACAAATGTGTCCTAAATACATATATATGTATGTATGAACATATATGCTGGTAAGTAATCATGTAATTGTGGGAAAATGCACAGTAAGCAGGTCATTATTGTGATAACAACAATAATAATAATTGTGTAATAATCACCTGCTCACTGTATATTATCCCTTATGTATTTGCTGCAGTGGGCAGGGTGCACACAACTGATTATAAAAGCTCCAAACTACAATGCAGACACCCCGCATTACACCAGAAAGGGGCATACAGGGACACCACATTTGCAAAAGGGGGATGATAATTCTGCCACAGTGTAATCCTGCTTCTGTCCTACGAGATGCTATGTTGTGTGCTTCACTGAACAGGCAGTTTCCATGGTGCAGAGACATGCTTTGTGCCAGTTTGTCTCTTCTCAGCTTGATGTCCCTGGTTTGACCCACTAAACCCACATAACAAATGCTTTTTTGTCCATTGCATTTGAAACAGTCCTGCATGTAAACTTGGCTATTTTAACTCTGGGAAATCTACTGCATTCTGCTATCTGCTGTTTTTAACCTTAGACAACACAACAGCAGTGTTTTTTTTATCCGAGGTGTTTTAAGAGGGATACTAATCTTGCTCCCTGTCTTTCTCTCCCTGCCTGCCTCCTCCTCCTCCCCTCCCTCCTCCCGCTCTTCCCACTACTGCATTGATGCTGTTACCTCCCTCGGCGGTGATGTCACCGGCTCAGTGGAGCTGAGCATCCTCACCAAAGACAGGGAGACAACAGAGCCATTTTGACCGCTCAGGAGTGCGAAGAAGCGGCCGACCATCCAAACGACCGACCGCCACCTTCCTGGGTCCCCACTGGCAAGGCAGGGCAGAGGGGTGGGTGGGTCGGTGGGTAACGTACGGCGGTGTCCTCCCAGCCCTTCCCGTTTTCATGGGGGGGAGAGGCTGTTAGCACGGGCAGTGCCAGACCTGGAGGAGAGGAGAGCAGAGGAGGTGGAAGGAGCTGCGGAGCTGGATAATTAAGCGGACGAGCTCGACAAACACGGTCTCTTCAGGGGAACAAGACGTTATTGGCACTGCGGAGGTAGGTTTACCCATTTTATTTTTCCATTGTCCCGCCGGTAATGCAGTTTTAATGAGACAGTCTTTATTTACTTAGTGTTAAATCTCCTGGGAAGAGATGGGCATAGGGTGCGGCCATTGAAGAGGCTGTCAATGTCGAAAAGATAAGAGACAGAGTGACATTAAAGCTGCTGTGTAACACTGTACATGTACTGTCAATGTCATGTTATTTTATTGCTTATATTGTTTGATAAAATGTCTTTTAATTCTGTGAGAATAACGACAAGAATAAATGCCCTGTCATTGGGCGAAAGGTAAAACACGAGACGTGTTGCTAAAATTGTTGAAAATGACGCACTGACTATTTTTTTCATAAAGTAATTATAGCAATGAATTATCAATTTTAGCCAGACAAAACATGGGCCTTAAGCCATTGTTGACCTGTAGTTCGTGGCTTTAATTGCTTTCATGCTAAAAACCTACCATATTAAATCTTTAAAATTATTTTTTAATGAGTTATAAGGTGAAATTGTTTCAAACTGTCGTCACGCTCAAATACACACCAGCATGGTATATTACATTAGCCTTTGTCACCGGGAAAATGGTGGCCGCCCAGCTGAGCTGCATCATCAGCTGATTGGTCTGAGCATCTGTATGAGGAGATTATGGCCATGGATGTTGATGAGGGAAAAAATATTTAGATTTTTTTAACTTAAAGTTTTGTTTTTTACACATTACATACGGTATATAAGATATTCTGGTGCAGTGGGGTTTGACATAAAGTATGCTTTGAGCATGTGAATTTCATCTTCATCATTTCATATCAAAACAATATAGAATTTGATGTTGAATCGCTTATAATATTCTATTATATTTGTAATTTCTATGTTGTACCCAATGTACAGTATGGTTGCACCTTAAAAACTGAGTTGCTGTTTTTCCCACAAAGTTACTTGGATACATCTCACAAATGAATCTGTTTAGGTGCCAGCTGCAGAGGACGTACCAGGAAGCAGGGTGACACAGCAAATTTACAACACTCATTTATAATGACAGACATCTGAGTCACTAAGCATAGGAACATAGTCTGAATATCGATAGAAAATCCAAAATCTTGTGCATACATTAGATTTAAGAAATTACACTTTCTCTTATTAATAATATGCTATTTACTATGATTGTATTTATTATTTATTTATAATATTTGCAGTTAGACTTGAGACGTGGACTGAAAGCTCATTGTATCATATTGCTCGTTGTTAAAGCTTATTGATGAAAACATTAAATCATTGTAATTTGATCATCACTCATGGTGAGTCATGCTTGCTCTTGATACACCCACAACGCCATCACACATTAAAATCACACAGTGATTGAATTTTCATATTTAGTCTTTTAGGAGACAGCATGACGAGTTGGGAGTTGTTCATGAAATGGAGTGGCTGAATGGAGCCAGAGCCTGGATTTGTGCCTGGTGTCAGTGCCATTGTCATCCAGGGAAATAGCCTGACATTTAGCTGCTGCTGCACTTCTTTTGTTACTGCTAGCTTTATTATCCATCTCCCTTGGCTGTAGCTGACCATGCATGGTCTTTTCATGTTACAGCCGCACAGCCCTGCCCTCTTCTATTGTGCTGATCACGTCAACCATAAGGTGTAATATTCAGCCTGGAGAATTTTTAACACAAATGTAAAAAAAGACCTCAGATTTGTAACATAACATAACATAACATAACATAACATAACATAACCCTTGCCAAAAAGGTGGCATAAATCTGTTGTATCATGTCATGTGCATAGTGATAAAACTAGTAATTACATCACTGTAATTTAGGGCTGCATCTAATGATTACTTTTCATTGTCAAGTAATCTGTCAATCATTTTCTTAATTGTCTAGTTGCTTGGTCAATAAAATCTCAAAGAAATGTGAAAAATGTTGATCACTGTTGATCACTGTGAGTCCAAGGTGATGTCCTCAAATGTCCTGCTTTGGCCACCACCCAAAGATTCAGGTTCCTCTCATAGAAGGAAGCTGAAACAAGAAAATTTGGACATATTTTCTTAAAAAATGATTCACCATGATTAATTATCAAAGTAGCCGCCAATCAATTTAATAGTTGACGATTAACTGATGAATCGACTAATCGTTGCAGCTATATATTAATTATGATTCACTATCTGCTCCCTTCTACAGACCTGCAGGCCCTACACCTGGGCACTAAAGAAGGCACCCTAAGGTGCTAGGAAGACAGCACCATGGCAGGGGCCTCTGTGAAGGTGGCGGTGCGTGTCCGCCCCTTCAATTCAAGGGAGATCGGAAAAGAAAGCAAATGCATCATTCAGATGTCTGGAAACACCACCAGTAAGTACTCAACAAGGACTTAAATATGCAATATGTGTGTTATGTGTACCTGATATGTTTTTATTAGGACTGCATGATGTGGGGAAAAAAGTCATATTGAAATTATTTTGACAAAAATTGTGATTATGATATGATTCACAATGAGTGGCAATGAGGATTTTTGCATCACAAAAATTTTCATTTTAATTTTCGCTGAAAAAAATAACCTGTTAAAACCACGATGATGTGACATTTGTTGGGGTCTTTATCAGACAAACTTACAACTGCTGGCTCTGGATGTGAACATGATTTGTAGGTCATGGCATCTCTGCAGCACTACAGTACTTCATTCAAATGCTGTTTTGTGATTTGAATATTGCACTTATTGTTATATTGCGATTCCAGTCCTGTATTGATCTATTGTACAGCCATAGTTTTTATCATACTATGTTTAGAATTAAATATTGATTGCCCATTGCATTGGCATCAGAAGTGTAAAGGCTGGTGGATCCTTCTTCAACCAGTAGGCACAGATTCAGGCTTTTTTGACCTTGACCTCTGACCACCCTGTGCAAAGGGGACTATTGAAAAAATAAATTCCACTGCATATGACTAGAGGTGACTGTGCAAATCTCTTGTGATCAAGTGAGACCTATTCCAAGACATGTGTTATGACAT
This sequence comes from Lutjanus campechanus, assembly GCA_027495735.1. Taxonomy (NCBI): domain Eukaryota; kingdom Metazoa; phylum Chordata; class Actinopteri; order Lutjaniformes; family Lutjanidae; genus Lutjanus; species Lutjanus campechanus. Next base: position 88,545 of record JAJHUR010085345.1, read on the forward strand.
TTATTTAGAATCAGCTTTAATATCAGGGACAGGTTATTGAGATACTGCAGAAGATCATCTTGATTTGTCTATAGAGAAAATGTTACCTTGTTGAACTGGCGACTGTCTAATTGCAAGCTGTTGTTCTTTCTTGTATTGAAATATGGTAAGCAGTAGAGCAGAATGAAATTTCTTGAATATCACGCTGTAGGTGACATAATCTCCTGCATATTTGACCTGATAATTTTTTAGGGCAAGGCCTGTTATTTGTTTATGCGGAGGGATTAAGCCATGTATAAAAATAGCTCCCTATTCAACATTTTATAATTAATCTTTCCACTCAAATCTGCCACCAGTGTGAAAATGCAATAAGCACAATAATGGCAGATACATTTGGAAGAAACAGAATGATTTTGTCTGTATAAACATGTGGGAGTGTCGCTTGTTCTGTACTTGGTAGAGTGAATTGTTCTCTAAAACATACTGTATTTGTTTTTGTGACCATATGTTGTAGGATTTTTCAGTATGTTGCTCAGAGCACCCCACATTCCTTGGGTTATACAGTGCACTGAGTGAGACCTCTGGTCGAGATGAGACTGGAAAGATACTCGATATGTAGTCTGCTTAGCAAGGTAAAGCCGTTTGTCAATAATGGATGAGGCTTCCTGAAATATTTACCGTTTGGCCTAATTTAGCCATCTCCCCCCTCCTTCCTCATGTCATGGGTGACTAGACAACAAGCTGGATGGCTTTTTTGGGCTGTCATATTTTAGCTGTGTGATTTTTTTTTTCATTTCCTGTCGTAGTTCCCAGCTAGAATAAATACGTACAATCTTTTTTTTTTTAAAAATCTCTTTTAATTGTTCTTTTTTTGGACTGTCTCTCAAACATTTCACAGCATGATGGTGGCTACATTTTGTTGACACCTACAATAAGATTAGTGTCATTGCCTCAGCACAGAGCTCAGCTTTTGTGTCTACAGCAGTGGACAAAGAGTATTTTACTGTCAGCAGTGTCTTCTTTAGCAGTGTAAACTTAGATCAGAGGCACCGTAATCCATGGGGAATATATTCACAGTGTGGATGCACTGAAATGCCCTTGGTGACGTCCTGTTTGATTTTATCCAAAGCCTGTTTTTTGTTTTTAATTAAGAAAGGCATCCAGATTTGAAAACACTTGAATTTCAGTGAATTTCACTGGCATGCTGCCATGATAATCAGTATGGTGTCTGCTTGTGCTTTACTTTATGCTAATTTGGACAGTTCCTGCTTATGCACTGCATTATTCACTACCCTATTCTAATTTGTTTGGAGACATGCGGAGAGAACTCGAAATAGCAGTTTTGCAATACAATAAGTACTGTGGCTCATTCAACAGTATACAGCATCAATCACACTGTCAAAGCACTGGAGGCATTGTATAACATGTAGATTAATCTTCCATAAAAAGACAGAGACCAAAAACTGACTGCAAAAAATATTGTATCTACATGGTTGCTTCTGGAGTTTTTTTTTTTTTTTTTTCTTTCACAAATGTATTTTTTTCTGATTTATTTTTTACAGTCAAACCAGGAAAGGTCATGACATCTAATAAGTAACAACAAAAATCTTATCAGAACTTCATCCAGTTAAATCTGGGAGCTCCTGGGCTTGGGTTTGATTTTGACATACTGAAGGGAAATCCCCCGCACTGATCACCTAACAGACAAAAGGAGGTCTGTGTGAACAGATTTTAGTCTGGCCTAAGTCCTGATTCTGTTTAATCAATCTACCTTAAAATCCAGAGATTAAACTGAGTTTAGCATTATGTCAGCAGTACTAGAAAACTTCTTGTTGCTCAGACCCACACAGACCACAAAGACGCTTTCAGTGAGACTGCCGGTCTTTCAGCAGAGCAGATTGTTCTCTTCCAAACTGAGTCAATGGCTCTGGATGTGAACGGGAGGATGTGAGCAGACTGATGTCATGAAAAAGCCCATTGGTTGCAGTGTCTGGAGGGGGTACAGAGGCAGGGTATAAATGCCCCCTTGTCTTTTTGTAGTCCTTGCTGGGGAAAGGAAGAAGACGAAGGAGTTGTGGAGTTTTTTGTGTGCGTCTCACTCTCTGCTTTGTGCTCTCTGACACTCATGTGTGGGTCAATAGCCCAGTTCCCACAAAGCAGGAGAGTGGCAGTAATCTTGTTGTTTGAGCGTTCTTCCCTCCCACGCCGACCTTAATTAAGATGCAGGGGACAGACCTGAAGGAAAAATAGGCCCCTCTTTAGAAGGCCATGGGTGCATGTACTTGGTGGATAGATTTAAATTTATATTGCAGCAAAAAACTTCTAAGAAATTTCACTACTGGGCTGACTCAAAATGTCTCTTATATGCTTAACCCTTATAAATCTTGGTAATATCTATAGATGTAAAAGTTTAGATCTCTACACTATACCAAATTTATGTCACTGTGGCATATTCTGTTTGAATGCAGACACACCCCAGTAAACAAATTCACACAAATCTAATTTATTTTAAAGAACATTGAGTGGATTCATGCTGGTTCTTTAATTAAAGACCTTATTAGCATAATGTTTACTGCACCGTAATGCTAATTTTGGCACAGCGTAGACTGTAAAAGTGGTAAAGTAAAGTAAACTCGTGACTGAAGTCGGACATAAAGCAGCAGACAACACGCCACATACACACAGTGCTGCTGCTGTTGCTGAATATAGCATCTATGTGGCTCTCCTCCAGTCTCTGTCACTGGGTTCACATCCCCTCTGCCAGACCTGCTGACGCAGCCACATTTCCTCTCCTATTGACTGGGGCAGGTCACCCGTAACAGTCGCACCAGCATCACTCACTCACAATCATGAAGACCCAGCTGCTATGACAAAGACAAACATGGAATGTGCCATAATGTGGTACTGAAGATATGATGTATGACAACTAAAATTAAACCAGATTGTACAGTACAATCACCACTATAATCATTGACAGTGATAATGATAAGCAGTGGTGTAGCTTTAGAAAGCATAAGCGAATGTGAACGTGCACACTCATACATCAAAATATACAGTATTTATCTATTTTCAAATTCCAGTACAAAATGTTGGGAATTAAAATCACAGATCACTGATGTCAATAGAAAAATCAGTCAGTGCTTTTAAAAATTGTTCTTCAAAACCTATCCTACAGTATCTTCAAGGCAACATGTAATTTGAAGTAATTTTTGATGAACAATAGCCCACAAAATATCACAGACACCAGCTTTTTAAATGTTACTACTTGGTAGATTTTTACCACTGATGAGACAGAACACGACATTTTATTGTGGGTTAAGGAAAATTGTGAGGGACATTTGTCACTTTATTCTGCTATTTTATTAACTAAACTTTGATCTGCCAAAGAAATACTTGGCAGATTATTGGATAATGAAAATAAAAGTTAAATATAGTACTACTGCAAAGTAACAAAATAACTGTCAATCAGTGAGCTTCCAGCTAACAATTATTTACAAAAGGCTCTGAATCAAAGACTGTATAATAGATTATAATTAGTTTAGAATGACCCAGTGTCAGAGAAGTGTGTTTAATGTCTCACTTTCACTTCAAGGTCCAGTGTGTAATCTTTACAGGGGGTGATTTGCGGAATATATCAGAAAAGGAATATGATATTCATTAGTATGTTTTCATTAGTGTAGAATCATCTGAACAAAAATTGTTATGTTTTTGCCACCTTAGAACGAGCACTTTATATCTACAGAGGGAGTGGTTCCTCTTCCATGGAGGTCCCCATGTTACATCCCCATGTTTTTACTGTAGTCCAGAATGGACAAACCAAACACTGCCTCTATGTGGCCTTTAGTACTTTTTGCAAGTTTCGCAGTCGCCCTTTTTTCTTCTACCTGCTTAGAATGGGAGGGAGAGATGAGGAGCTTGCAGTCTGCAAGCTCACCGTTAGATGCCCTTAAATTCTACATACTGGTCCTTTAACAACATTAGAACACATTTCCATTCATTTAAAGTTATCTGTTGGTTGATTATTTGTTGTGGGTAGGTTAGGGATTATGGCATTTAAAGTTGACTCTTAAAAATATATACATATGTAAATACATATTATTTCTCTCTTCCTAAGATGTGATTTGTGTGCTGTAAAAATAAGTGGGAATATCAGTGATGACTCACTAGCAGAAGTCAGTATGTGAAGCAAACGTGTTGATGAAAGTGTAGATATTTCGGATACATGCATACACTCCTGACCACCTCTGCTGATGAGATTTGTGAGCACACTGCCAGAAGAAAAATTAACCGCTGTTGTATCCTGTTTGATGACGTTTGCCTTCCAAGACATGACTTCCAGACCCTGCGTCATCTACAAACACAACACCTCGTAATTAAAAAGCGTTTCTATCATAAACAAGAGCAGACGGGTAGTAAAAGGGAGTGTGATGGAGATCGGGACGTGCTCTGTGTGCTTAAAATGCTGCTAAATCTGGCCTCAGGTGGAGATTAC
>JAJHUR010085346.1:0-21421 GCA_027495735.1 Lutjanus campechanus
GCTAATATACTGGTCATGCATCTTTAGAAACTTATTTTAATGAGTTTATGAAACTCTGTACTTTAACTCATCATCTCATGTCAAAACTAAAACTTTAATTAACTTGAAAAAAATTAAGCTTGTATATTTATGTTAAATTAATGAGAAAAGATTAGTTTTTTCCTCTAAATTCCTGTCTGATTTTTTAAAAAGTGTGCTCAGCCATTCTCTTTTCTTTCTCTTTTTCTCAGGCTGTGGGCATACCAGACCTATTTCTCAGTTTCTGTCTTCTTGTGTGGCCATTAGTCTGCCTGTGCCAGTTCATCAGCCAATCATTCAGTCAGTTAGTAAGTCTGCCTTCCTGCCAGAATGTCCATTATTTCATTTCTTCCTCTTTCTCCATCACAGTGCTGCTGCCGCTTCTCCCTCCATCCATCTATAATGCTTCCAATTTCACACTTTCACTGTCAGAACATGCACTTAATTACTTTGCCAACAACTTAACACACTCCCACACACACACGCACACACACTCGCACAAAAAACACACAACACCACCGGCATCCATAATTCCGGCACTCGCCAATCAAACTGGCTCCCTGAGGGACGGGACTTGACATCAGGAGGCGGGACTTGAACCCCTGTTCCACATGGCAGGATTTCCCCGATGTAAAAACGTATGTCGCGTGGAGTTCCGGTCACCACGGCAACAGCGAGGGTGTCGTGGCAACAAGATAGGCAGCTGTAGAGCTGAGTAACAGCTGTTCATTTGCAGCCACATCTGGCAGCAGCTCCTCTCAGTCCACCCACACACACACACACACACATGCATACGGAACAGAAAAGGGTCTCAGGAGGAGGGAAGGGTGTTAGTGTGTGTGCTCGTCATTCGTGTGTGTGTTGTTTCATGGGGCATGACTCACAGGGGCAACATATGTGCGTTTTCCCCCTCCAGGCCAGGCCTGATGGCACATTTACTGTACTGGGAGCAGCACGTTTCACTTTCAGAAATATATCCCCCGTTTTATTGTTTTACCCCTCCTCCCGCCCCAAACGAAAAGTATAATTATGTAAAACATCCATTTACACACTTGGTTGGCGGTACGCCGCAGAAAGCCGGAGAACGATGAGGCATGTTTGCATTCGGAGAGCAGCAGCTGAGAGATAAGTGTGTCTGAGCAAACCAACTCTCGTCAAACACTGTGTACGAGGACCTGCTGCCAGACTTAAGCACAAGAATCAATAGTCCACAGCTGGGAGGTGCACTCCGATACAAAACACACTCCGTAATACCTGAAGGCTGAGGAGAACACCTGTTCACTGGACACGTCTCTCATATACTTTTATATACTGTATCTACATTTATCTCTTGATCTCATTTTCCCTCCAAACTTTTTGTTTGTTGCTACTTTTGTTTTCAGAGTTCTGGTACTTTTTACTTCATCCAGACTACTTTTTATTGCATCTTCTCCTATTTAATTTTCTTTATCAACTAGTATCCTCTGACTTTATCTTCTGTCTTTTCTCCCTTTTGTCTTTTCATACTGCTATCCACTCTTCTCATTTGCTCATCCTTTCATGGATGAACTACTTTCTTTCTAGTAAAGAAAGTAGTTCCAGTAGATTCTAGAATAGAAGGAAAACTGCTCACAACAAAGTCTGTGAATTATCTTGACTTGCCAGGTCAAGATTTCTGGAGGAAAACATTGCTGCTGAGTTTTTCAAATGTATTTTTTGCAGCTTTGAGCACCGCAAGCTGAGTGCAATCTAGTTCTATTATATTAAAGAGAAGGCAGACATCTCTACAGGAGATATCTCCAAAACTCTGCAACTTGCATCAAAACAAACAACAGGGGGAAAATGTGTTTTTTTGATTTAGTCATTCACTAGTTTAATGCCGACTGGTAAAAGCCCTTGAAAGTAGTAGAAAATCAGCTCACATTCTTTAGCATTTAAACCTCCCTGGCTGTTTAAGTGCTGTGTTGCTTACAATAAACTGTCTCAAGAGGTTTCATCCTGATAACACATTATAACACACATTACACCAACTACAATAAACCAGACTACACCGCTGTGTCCAGGCTTCCTCCCATGGTACTTAATGCAGTTTACTGTAATAAAGCCGGCAGATATACCACTTCAAAATCTGAGTAATTTTTGGATCCCTGTTCTTTAAGACGGAGAAAGAGTAAATTAGCCGTCTTATCTCTAGCTCTGGTGACCCTGCTGTAAATTGAGCTGCTGCTGTCACCTGAAGATAGTTAATTAAGCTAATGTTTGCTCTGTTAATTGGCTGAAAACACCGTCCTCAGTAGCTCGTAGCCACACGTGGTAAAAACTGTGGTTCACATTAGAGCGTGCAGGCTAACCCCACTGGTTGATCCCACAGACAGTGGCCTTTATTATATTAGTCGATGGAGCCACTGTGATCTCACCCATTGGTTTGCTGGCTACCGTTTTGAATAGTCGACTATGGCATAATGGGAGTCGCCATCTTGTTTTGTTTTTGCAACCAGAGCATGCACAGTACCAACGAGAGCGTGGAGCAGGTTGTGATGTACTGTGACTTAGGTGGTGTTTGGTTTAGCCTGTTTGTTTAGCAAGAGATACCGATGGCATCCTGGTCATTATATTTCTCATATTACCACCTGAAATAGTAGAAAGGTTGCTCAACGTTTTAAGTCGGAAATAGGCAATGTAGCAACAGAATATTTCATCAGCACTGTCCAGTTTTCCAGGTTTGATCTGAGTTTCTTGAGCCCTGTGTGTTGCCCTGGATGGACTCACTGAGAATCACCTGTCAATCACAAGGTAGCCCCGCCTTAAAGCAAACCCTGCTTTATTGTCAATTTGACTCTAAATGACACCATAATGTGCAAAATGAACATCATACTGTTTTGCAGAAGACTTGAAACTAGCAATTAAGACCATAAACTCATTAAGTAACTATTTACTGAGGTCATAATTCAAGTGAGAAGTAGTGTCATGTTTCTATAAGACTTCATAAAGTCTGATTTTGTTTTGCAACCAGTGGAGTCGCCCCCTACTGGCCATTAAAACTTCCACATTGGCTTCACTTTTCACTTTTCAGACCTGGAAGCTCCGTCCAGTTCTTCTTCTACTGTCTATGGTTAATCCATTCATTAAACTTTTGCTGTTGGGTTTCTGGTTTTGCAAAGGCACAACGCCCAGTGCTCCATCCTCACATCTTTTTCAGGTTAAACTTCATCTTAATGTTTTCAAATTCTCCTTCATACTTTGATTGTTTCCCATCTCCTCTGATTTCTCATCATGTCATAGTTTCCTATCCTCTTATCTCCTCTTGTATTTTCTCATCTTCTCATGTTTCTCATCCTTTTACATTCTCTCATTATTTTCTCTTTCCTCATTATTTAATGTTTTCTCTATTTTTTCATCCTTTTTACAAACATCAAATTCTCTGTGATCCACCACTTACTGCACATGTTTTCATCCTCTCTCCCTCACATCGCCTGGTCTGCATCATCTCTCATGCTTTCGTGTCTTTCCATCATTTCTGAGCCTTTCCAGCCTGCTCTTCTCTCTCTGCATCTGCCACCTCCCGTCTTCTCTTTCCCCAACATCATCATCCTCTCCCTGTTTCAAATTCTCTCCGTCTGCCACCCCCACCCTCTCCCCAGTCCCTCCGCCGTCTCTCTGCCTCTCGTCTGCTCGTCAACTTCATCGTCTCCCGCTGCTGCAGTCTCTCATCTATCTCAGTCTTTCATCTCCCTTTTCCCTCTGCTCAATACGTCACCATACTCCTCCAAGACAAAAGACACAGAAGAGAAAATGTTGTGTGTGTGTGTGTCCATTTCCATATCACTCCTCTTCATTCAAGTTATTTCACAAGAGACGGTTGAAAAGAAGCGTTTCCAAATATGAGATATACACCTCTTCTCAAGTGCCGACACTCTAAACAAAGTGATGAATGGTTCAAAAATGGAGCAAATTAAACAATTATTTTCAGAACAGTAAATCATGTGAGCTCTTGAGCTGTCCAGTTTATCACTATGTTAAAAGGATCGTTCAGTAGGGCTGTATGAGGTACTTATTGATCCAATAATCCACCTGAAGTTTAAATCACATTAAATCTTAGCTGTCATGCAAGCAAGTTGCTGTCGGCTCTTGTTATGGCTCTCCGGCAACATTATTCAGTGCAAAATTGTATCCTTGCTCTCAAACTTGGCACAAACATGCAATACATAGTTGAGTTTTGCCCACATCCTCTGACGCCACCCAACTAAACTCCTGTTTCCAGGATAATTGAAATGCTCGCTTTACCTTCAGCTCATAAACTTTGTCTTTACCTGCCATCATTATCTCACGAATGCTTGATCGTTGCTGTGCATGTGCAACTCTCAACAGAGGTGAGAATGAAACAAGATGGCTCACGCCTTAGCTACGTCTATCATCAGCTCCAGAAAAAATGATGTGTTCAGTTCTTTTTCCCAGTCGGCGAGTGAGTTGCTAGATTTAGGTGGCGTATCCTTATTGAGCCCTGCAGAGCAGCTGAAGACACCATTAGTCTTTGCATGATATTAATTTAATTATTTATCATTATATTGCTGGTGGAGAAAGCGAGCCGCCTGTTAAATACTAACGGCAAAAGCAGTAATGACTCTGAATGTATTGGACCAACTAGCACGGAGTTCATTTATTTCAACACAGTATAACCTCACACAAGTGTTGTTCATAACTTCCAACTTCACAAAAACACGATAGATGATGATTAATTACGCATTAAGCCATTAAATTACCAATTCGTTCCTGAACCGCTTCACACCCCCTGTCCCCGCCTGAACCCTCCACGTCTTCATCACCCCTGGAGTCAGAGTCCTGCTCACCATCTCTGTAACAAAACCGTATTTCTTGGTCGTCAAACTGGTCTCGGAGGCTGTGCCCCAGTCTAATAGAACCACAGAACCAGCTAATGGCAGCCACAGCACATTTAGCAGCAGTGCACTGTGACTTCAGAGCAACAAGAGTGTTACAGTTTCCAGTTTTATTTAACCATACCCTTTTTTATTATTATTGCAACATCAACAAAATAACGCAGCTTGACGATCCATGTTTGCTGACTCTGCACACAAGCACTCACGTCAATGAGCGCTAAGCAGCACTTCAGTGGCAACTTGGCGACAATATAGCTGTCCACGTTTGGCCGTTTTGTCACTGTGTCACCGGTAATGTGAGCATGGTAAGTATGGTAAAACACCAAAGTCACACAAAAACACCAAACAAACTAACCAATCGAGGCAGCGGTAGACCAGCGACTCCCATGTTCTGTGAGGTAAAATTACTGATTTTGTCAGTGGAGTTTGGTTGGTTTGGAGAGAACGACAATTGGCAGTTTTCAATAGGAAAAGGCTGTCTGACTAAATATAGCATACACTTAAACTGATGTGGCGGTGACTAAAATACGTTTTGCTGCTGACCCTGTCGTATATTAGTTAACTTTTGTGCTTGTACTCCTCTCTTTTCTCCAAAAAGGGGGCGTCCTGACCACCATCTACTGCAGTTAATACACTGACTAATGAAAGCTTTAAAGATTAGACGCTCTGCACTGAATGCTAATGAGAATCATTGTGAGAAATCCATTATATTTTTCTTTTACCATTGGTTTAGCTGAGGATGTGTGTGCGTGTGTGAGAGAGTGGGAGTCATGTGATTGCAGCTCTGAGTGTCAACCAGAGGGGGTCTGTGCAGTAAAGTAACGTTGGGGTCAAACAACTACAATAACATTGTTAAACATTTGTAATAACTTTTTTATATAACATTATATGATGGCTTGCGGAGGCGGTGCATGACATCAGCTTAAAGTGTCAAACAGTATTATCTCAACACATGTTAAGCAGCTGACAACCAAACACACACACACACACACACACACACACACACACACACTGAAGAAACATGGGTATTTGCACAAATTGGAAAACTTCCAAATTGAACTACAAGGTCACAGAGCCACAGTGAGCAAATATCAAGCCAATCCACTCACTCACAATCAAGGTCTGAGCAGATTTAAAAAGCTTGGGGCGTATTTAGAGCTTTAAGGGCGCACACCAAATACACTACGCTCAATTCTCCTTGTGACATCTGCCCCTCTTTCTGTAAAAATGTTCATGTCTGTCTTAGAGGGGGAAAAAAATCCATCCAAAAGCAGCATGATGATGATATTTTCTTGCACTTCTGGATCAATTTTGTTGTTTCGATCACATGGATGAATGACAAAACTCATACAATGTGAAGCGGATCATGATCTCACAGCAGGATTTCACTTATCTTGAACGTTTACCAGGGAACATTAAGGCTGGGCGACCTGGCTTACAAAAAACATCCCGATCACAGCAGCACAATTATTGGCAATATTGTCAAAAACTCAAACGCAATTTCAATAAAAATAATCGCAATATAACTATATCTCAGTATATTTATTTTCTCTAAAATAACATGCTGTAAATTCTCAGATAGTGCAAACAGAATGATTTTATAGAATACGATGCATTGCTTTAGAATAAACCTCTCTACAGTATATAAAGTAGCTACAATGAGCGCGACCTTAAACATTTTTAGTAGAGAAATTTAACATACACATTAATGCAGCGGTAATATTAATCCAAAAATCAATCCATTTTACTGCATGTGCACTTTTGACCAAGGACATATATTAGAAATGGACAGAATCACAGCTCCCCAAAAGTGAAGCCAAAGCATCTGTCGCCCCCTGGTGGCTGGCTGCGGTACAGGTCATAAATCCTGCCAAAAGATGATTTCTGTCATTTAAGGTCATTCTTATCACACTGATGTTTGTTAATTTTTCTGATCAGTTTGATTTTAATTAGTTATTTGATGCTGTAAAAGAAAAGAAAAAGAAAAGAAAAGGTTTTATGCTGTGATTGACAGCTGAGCTCTGCTCGTCAGCCGGCTGTGTGGGCAGGAACTCAAAAGCAATGTCTCCAACACGGGTCACTACTGTGCAGACTCTGGCTCCAAACTCCTATCTGGAGTATTTTGGCTTCATTTCTGTACTGCGGGAGGAAGTGGATGGGTGTCGTCCATCTTTATTTACAGTCATTTGTCTCCCACAGCACAGTAGGACGGACTGTAGTCTTGTTCAGTCTACTTCGTTTTTTGTCTTATTTCATCATTTTATGTTGTTTTCTTTTTGTTATGTCTTTGTTGTTTTCGTCTTGTTACATGTGTTATGTTGTTATCATCGTTAGGTGTTTTCTGTCTTGTTGCTTATGTCACTGCTGCATACAGCAAGAAATAATCTTATCTGTGTGTTGATGAATTATGCCATTGAGGTTGATATCGTCTTGGTGGTGGGAAGACGACGTGCAATGCTGAAAATGAAAAATGATCGATAATTAGACTCAAATGTACTCAAATAGCAGCATGGACGCCAATGGTTCAAGCCACGCCCACCTCCCGTGAGGGGTGTGGCCAGTCACGGCTCATTTGCATTTAGAGCTACAGACACAGAAACAGCCCATTTCGAGAGAGGCTGAAATCGATGCTGATCTGCATGATCCAAGTGGTGTTTTAAGAAAGAAACTTCAAAAACATGTTTTGAGGACCTCATATCTTGTCAGAAAGGAGCATAATATGGGACATTTAAAACTAAAGTAACAAGTCTGCTTTGAAAATGTAAGGAATAAAAAGTACAGATATTTGTGCTCAAATGTAGAGAGTGTAACATATTTTATGGCTGACTGAAGTAAAGTAACTGCCCCTCAGCAGCAACCAGTGGAAACTGAGAACTCAGAAATGACAATATTTCACATGAATTCAGAGTCAGATATAAAGAATATAATCAATATATCGCCCTGCTACTAGTGGGAACATCAGGTCTCAGTGTGAAAGCTAAAAGCAAGGACTCTGTTCTTGTGGCACGAAGAATCGACAACCACACAAACGGAGGGAGGAATTCATCACAGAGGAGGGAAAGATACCAATTTGTCTACTGATGGCAGCCTCAATAGACCAGAAGGTAACACAGGACGAAACTGTGATTTGTTTCAAAAGAGCTAAAGAACTCTTTTCCTGTTTGAATTCTTTGATTCACTCTTGAGGAGGGTCTGTTATTAAGCTATCTCTATCACTCAGTTCTGGCATCCTCTCAAAAGTAATTCTGGGAAGTGTAGAGAGTCAATAATTAAAGTACATCAGGCGGGTTGAGGGAAAGAGGGTGCAAGTAAATCACTGTCCTTGATCATTACATTTTTATGAAACATTAGAGCATAAACGCCTTTCAGGGTGAAAATCTTCTTCAAACTGTGCTCCATAATGATGCAGAAGGTGGCTAAAAATAAGAGAGAAAGAGCTAACTCGATGGAACCACATCACATCCTACACTTGGCTGGTGGGCTGCTAAGTTCTGTTCCGCTGCCAGGTTGTGGTTTTTGTGTCAAAGCAAGACCTGATTCAGATTTTAACAGCTTCCTGCATTATTATGGAACTGTCAAAATCTGTGGTCAGTGTTTCTAAGAGTAAAGCAGTAAAGAGGAGGACAGGAACGATGATGGAATTCGTGTTTGTGGTCGACAGTCTAGACCTACTGTAGGTTGTGGTTTCTATAAAAATAAATAGTTTTACTTTTGACATTTCTGCTGTGTTGTAACTGAGTAAAGTGACCCTGACACCTTCCAAAACTGCCTTATGTTTACATATATAAGTGCAGACCGGTGGTTGTAAACATTGAGGTCAGGAAGTCCCCAAGAGATTGCAAGAAAAATCTGAGAATTAAAGTTCACATGAGATGGAAATTAGAGTGCTATTTGCTTCTGCATACTGACCTGTTTCCTGTAAAATGGGGATGGGGGGGGGTTGTTGCAGAGCCAATGGCACTGAATGAGCACTATTGCAAGCTACAGACAACAGCACATTATCCCAAAAAACTTTGGCTTGCTGGACACCACTGGGTAGCAGCAGGATCGGAGGTAATAGATTACATGGTATCGTGCAGACTTGCGTACATGCCGATATCCCATCCAGCATTTTAGGCTGTATCAGAGATATTTCTGATAGTGGTATCAGTACTGGAACAACTTCTGAGTTCCTGTGTCCTTGTGTTAATTGTTCCGTTTTTTTTTTTATTGTTATGTGCAAAATAAATGACAAATAATAATTTTGAATACTTTTATGTCAGAAATTACTTTCATTCTTTTATCAGAGATCTTTTCCTGACTTTTCATTGAGCGCCTTTTACTGTTTTTAATTTGCTTTGGATTTTTTTTTTTAGCTTTTAATTTGTTGTAATTACATACAGTACCTTTTGTCAGTTTTATCTTTTTAATTTGCCTGTATTTTTACTGACTGCTCACCTGCAATTTTTTATTTTATTTTGCTTAAAAATTGTTTTTCATGACATGATTATGAGGTTGCAGCCTTGTGTGAAGCACATTGGTTTTGAAAAAAAAACAACTTATAAATAAAGATACTTATTCTGTTCCTATAAAACTTGAAAATACCTTGATGACTCACCTTGCATATACATTAAATGTATCCAACCACCTGTGTTTTAATCAATGCAATCAAATCTGAAGGATGCAGTTAGTTTCATTCAGAAATACATCATTTCAAAGGAGACCTATTATGATCATTTCCAGCTGTATATGTTTTGCATGATTTACAGCTCAAAAACATCCATATTTATCTTATACTGCAGCCCCACTATTCATCCTCGGTCTGAAACAAGCTGTTTTAGCTCCCATTTCTTCAGGGACTCCCTCCCTTAAAAGTCCACTTTTGTTTGATTGGCCCACTTTCAGGAAGCTTCCATAGGGGCATGACCCATACTTGTGAGCAACTACAGTCACAGCAGTGAAGTATTGACTGCTGGGCCTCACTGATTACTGTACAAAAACACAACTTTCTTCCCTGATTTTTGTGAAACTGGATTATATTTCACAGAGGTTTTCCCTGTGATGTCCTCCGGATGCTCTGCCTCAACTTTTTCCAGATGGACACAGCCACTAACTCCCAGTTAGCTGGGTTAGCCACTGACTCTGCCTGGACTGGGAGCTCAAATGCCAGTGGAGTGCAAGGCTAACTTGCTGTAGTAGTTAGCTACATTAGCAACACGTAAAGATATCTGTCCAAGAGAAAGTCTGAAAAAGCACTTTCTGAGAGACAAAGCGTACGTGTGCTGAGCAGAGTGGTCAAATGAATGTGCTGCACCTGGAGCAGATAATGAAACTTACGATATGGCAACGTCAGCCTGTTCTTGAAAGTTGAAAAAGGTGCTGGAAACATTGCATAGAGCAGTCTGAAACCTGAACATTTTGCTCACAGGGATTACCTTTGCGCATGTTTACCTCATTATTTGACACTTTGGTCATGCTTTATCTGAATACACAACATTGCAACTTAAAATGTATGGCAGAAAATCAGGAAAAGCATAAGAGGTTCCTTTAAAGAAGATAGAGACGGTCTATTTTCTGTTGAACTATGACTTTAAGGGATCACAAGCCAAAAATACTGGGAACCCCTGCTGTATGGTGTGGGGCTTTAGGGGTTGTGCCATCTGTAACCTATTCACAAACGTGCATGGCTGCCATCTGTGAGTGTTGTTTACCTGCACCCTGAGAAAGTGAAAGGAAAGAATAAGAGACAAAAAGACAAACAGAGAGGGTGGAGGGGAGCTGTGTCCAAGCCCACAAACAAGGTTAGGAAGTGAATGTGTGTTTGTATCTTAGCCTGGTCTGTCTCACACAAATTGGCCCTGACCTGCTGCCGAGTGTGTGTGCGTGTGTGTGTTCAGGTCTGTGCTGTAAGTCTGGCACAATTTAAAAGCTACCACTACTGAGCCAGACTCTGCCCCCAGCCTTAATTCCCGTCCCCACCAGCCGAGACTAACCAACCAGCTGTAGCATGTGATTCTATCAGGGTGTGTGTTTGTTTAATGCCCCGCATCACCTCCTATCCTGTTGGAACAACCGAGGTCATCCATCCCGGCAGCAACAGGATTTCCTCTTCAACATTTATACACATACACACACTTCAGCAGGCCACACACAGCTGCTGAAAATACAGCAGGAACATGAAAGAAACATTCACAGTAACCATTCAAACCAATGTCATCCATACGACAGGGAAAAACAGAATTTGAAGTGGAAGGTCACATCTCTATAAAAAGTAGATAAGCAAATGTTTATGTGCTACTGTTTCAAGAGGAGCTCCAACCAGTCATCTGATTGGTCCAAACCATGCCGATAATTCCTTTAAACCCTCAGTATATCTGGGTTTATTAGTTGCTATGCCAACTCTTGCTCTAACCAAAGCAATGTTAATAGCTTCCTCCTTCAGTGCTGCTGATGTCGAACCCAAAACCGCGGGGGAAGAATTCACTCCTGTTTCGTGCTCTGTCATCTCAAAAGACATGCACATTCAATTTTCAAAATAACTCGACATCATTCCAAGAGACGTGCTTTCCGTCAGGCTCTTAAATCACCAGGATTGGAGTGGAGCTGCAGCCCGTCCATTTCAGCAGAACAAGATTACAGATCTGCATGCATCCAGCTCGATTCATATCTGGCTGATAAGGGTTGGGACGAGGCCTTGCGTGTTGTGCAGTGACTGATAAGCGAGTTCCAATCTTTATTGTTGTTGGATCAAAGCCGCACATTTGCTGGAACACCAAAAACGCTGAGTGTATTCACAGAGCCGGTTTCTTAACTACTGAAGTCTTAACCCTGTAACGCCATTTGTATCATACCTTAAACACAAGTCTCTGAGATCATTACAACAGCAATATAATCAATACTTTCCTGAAAAACTTGCTGCATGTAATCTGAGACATGTCTTCTGCCCTCTGGTGGACACTTTTCTAACAGTTGGGAAATAAGAGTCGAGACTTTTCTTGAGAAGTTGCAGCGTTTGTTACCTCTAAGCTGTACTGTACATTTACTGCCACGCTGACAACTCTCTGCTCCGCTATGGGTGTCACTGTCACACACACGCATTATACACTGTCCTAGTTCTACTAGGAGCTATGCTACGCTTATGGCACTATGCTTGAATAAAGTCTAACAAAACATAATTATTAAGGCAGTCACAAGAAATCACCATACTGCAGGAATATGTTGCTTTTCACTGCGGTAAGAAAAAATCCATACCCTCGCAGCCTCACCTCTATAAATCTACTAACAGCTGGCTCCATTCTCTCACCCTGACCTAAAGTACCTTCAAACTGCCACTGAATTTTACACTCACACAAGGACAGAGCAGAAATCTGGCTGCTTAACCAGCTCTATAGGGGCGCCCCTGTAGAGCATGCGCCCCGTGTCGTGAGGCCGTCAGTCCTCTGCAGCGACTGCTGGTTCGACTCCCGTCTGCAGCCTTCTGCTGCGTGTCATCCCCTCTCTCTCTACTCCCTTTACTGTCTGCTCTTCAGCTGTCCTGTCCAATAAAGCCAAAAGCCCAAGAAATAAGCTTTAAAAAAACAGCCTCATATCGACTGTGTATCTGTTTAAGCTTACCTGCACTGTCCAGTCAAGCTGTCTGACTGGATTCCCTGTCCTCCAGGCACCATCAGTGTTTATCTAGTTCAACTGCACCTCTAAATAACCAGTCATTTGTAAACCCTCAAGTATCGAACACTTTTCATCCCATATTCTGACCTAATGTCCTTTTAAACTACCTCTGAATACCTTTGTTCTAGCAAAGAGCAGAACATCAACTGCTTAACCAGGCCTTAAATCTATTCTATCTGCTCAGGGTTTCCAAATTAGTTCAAGAACAAAATCTTTTTTTGTTGCAGAGAGCTCACATCTCCTCCAAATTAAGCTTGTCGTGTTTTGGACAAAGCGTGGGCTCTCCAGGTTTAATATGCCTGAAATTTTACAATGCATTACATCAATATAAAAATAGCTGCAGGCAGAGTTTCCCCAGAGTTCCCCCAACATTATCTGATGTAATGCTCCTTGCACCCTTTGAGCTCGTCTGTGTGTGTTGCTTGCACGGTTTGGTTTTGCATTTGAGTAGGAGAGAAGCGCGTCCCCTGTGATCGCGGCCTATGAAGTGTTGAGTTCTGGGTTACATTTCAGCCGTAGAACACATTCTGCAGTGACCTGGGCACGAAACAGCCCTCAGGCCACATCTGGTTTGAGAGCCGATCCTATCGAGCCAACAAGGTCAGAACGAATCAAAATCAAAATTCTGACGCAGATGATCTTTATAGACAGCACATCAAAAACGTCTTCAGAAATTCTAAATGACTGCTCATGTTGGAATAGAAAATGTCTTATTTCAAAGGTATGAAGCAGTCTGTTTGTGCTTCTACAAGAGCTGAAAGCATCATTACCATTATGGAGCAAACATTCAGCAGGTTGATGCCGGAAGCAGGACATTTAACAAGAAAGAGACAAGTCAATATTTTTTTTCTTTTTAACAAGTAACAAGTTTTTAACAAATGTTTTTCACTGGTTGCTTAATTTGCATTGAACAACTTGCTGCTGTTGACAAAAATAGTGTGGTTTTATCACTGCAAAGGCAAGATGAAGTAACAGAAATGAACCCAGAATAGAACTGTTTTTGCTTTGTATTATTCATATGAGGTGATTTGTCAGTGCTGGAAATTAAATTACACATGTGGTTGATATTGTAAAAGTAAATTTCATTAGGGGGAGAGCGATGTGTTGCATTATTGAAAGGCGTCGCTGGCTCATCACGCTGCTGCAAAGCACCAGCAAAATGAAAAACTAAATTCAAGAGTTTTGAGAGATGAAAGGAACTCAGAACTTAGCAATGACAACGCTTTAGCGTTTGTGGAAATCTCTGCACTCACGACTGAAGCTGTTTATTGCACTCCAAGGGCACTTTTAAAGCATGTTTTTTTGTACAGCCCAGTTAAGAGAAACTTTGGCACCTTTCATGTGGATGTCCAGTCAGTGTTGATGGTAAATGTAGCCAATTAAAGCAATAAACGCCTCAGTGCTGCTATATTGACAGAGAAAATTCACTTTTCCTGCTCCTGGAGCTGTGCAGCAGTGCCTGCATGTGTCAGGACGCATTGCAAGTGAGCTTGTGACTCCCACGCCCATGTTGCCGTGTTATCATCGCCCTGGCCGATAGATGAGAGCAGCCCATGTGGGCACTTTGCTCCTACGTAATGACCCGAACCCTTCATAGCTCTAATTTGACTGGGGGTGCATATGAATCTCAAGGTCTTTGCCTGTTTAAAATCACATCACCGTTTGGCTATATGGAGCCCAGATCCTAGAATAAAAATTTTAAAAAATTAAAGAAATAGAGGCCCTTTCAGTCTGCCTCCATTAAAGTGAATGAACCTGACAAACAAAGACACTGTATTTTCACTGTTTTGGGATTGTTGAACCAAACTCCATTCTAAAAACAGACGTTTTATGGTAGGGACATATTTTTTAACTGTCAAAACTTTAGTTCCACCATCACTAAGACTCTTCTGATTCACTTTGATCTACAGGCACAATCGGCACACACGTCAATTACTCAGTGACATCTGTAACTAACCTGTGATACAGTGTTTGTCACAGACAAACACACTGACTGGCCGCTTAGGGGGTGTGTTTGTGGCATGTACCATATACCCGCTGTAATCCATGATATTACTTTGCTGACCAAAACATAGCATTACGAGACAAATAGGCGCATACCGTATAGCGTGCCCCCTCGCTAACCTTAGGTGGAGACAAGGAATCCAAGCTGAAATAACCTGTAATTCTTCCTGCATCCAGTGAATACAGGAAGAATTACAACAGAACTGAACAACAGATTTTGCAGCAGCAGAACTCTGGTTTCTTGGTCACACTGAGGAATTTATTGCTTCAATTGACCGCAGTTACCATCAACACTGACCGGGCAGCAACGTAAAAAGTGCAGAAGCTCCCTTTTATGGCCTTCATTAGAAAGCTACAGCGTCTCTCTTTGAGCCACCTCGAGATAAAGATCCTCGCTGCAGGGGGCTATATGGGAGCTTTTCCACGATGAATTGAGGATTTGAAAACCTCAGAAAGTAACATGCTTTTGGATCTTATTTCCTCTTACTTGTGATATGGCAGGGCTCCGAGTGATGTGCAACTTGAACTTATTGATCGTCAATTTGATACACTGCTGGCAGAGCGCATTAGATCTGTATCTCTGCTGAAACTCTATTAATATTCTCTGAGTGCAGAACTGTCCACAGTCGAAGAGACATGCTCAGAGGAAGCTCGCCGTCTTTTGGATCGACATATATATGAGTAGACAGCCTCCGCGGAGAAACTGAAGAAGATGTTTAGGAGATAAACATCTGTCAGCCGTGCATATAGACACATCTTACATCTGACCTGTTTGCTCTTTAAGCCTCATTTCTCCTGTAAGTAAAAAAAAAAAAGACCAGTCTGTCAACGGCTTGTGGAAACTCTTTGTAATTATCTGCATATCTGTAAGAAGTGCTGACGTGAACACCATTTAAAGCTCAATAACTAAAAACTGTAAATGCCTAATTGTGCCCTGAAAGCCTCCAGCTGTATTTTCTGCCTTTCTATTAATTTACATACTCAGAGAATTTATTTTCTCTCATGCATGAGTTGACAAACATGGATTTGTTCAAACAGAAAATGTAATTACATAAAATTAGCCAGCCACTCCTTTTTGTGCAGCAATAAACACACATCTGAATTTACATGTTTTTAAGAAAAAAGTAATTATAATTCATGTTTAACAGTTTCTAAAGCAGAATAAGGACGTGTGGGCTTGTGTTCCACCTCTGTTTTTTAAAGATATATTGAGTGCCATGCTGTTCATAATGTCCTCTGTGGCTCTGACGGGAGCTTTTCAAAGTTTAAAAAAAATAACCTTGATGATGTAATCAGGGTGATTTCAGCTTGGGCTTCAAATCTATAACAGAAAGTCTGTGTTTCAAACTGGAGGTGTTTGAAGGCTTGTAGGACGTGGGTGTTTACCAGGCAGAGAGGGTCTAATGAAAAATACTTTCAAGTCGTATTACGAGCAGTGTAGAATATCCAAGGTTAGGAGTCATACCAGAGACTAAACATCAGAATATCTCGGCCTCCGCTACTTCGATTTTGACTATTCTTCAAGCTGCATGGCTGCAGGGATGACAGTGTCAGTCAGTCAGTCAGTTCACCGCTTTAGTTCACCCTGAAAAATATCAACAAATTTTGGAGGGACTGGCATGAAATTTGGCGCAGATGTTCATGTTCTCTTGTTCTTTCCTCGAGCCCCTGACAGGTTGACAATTCTGGCTTTTAGTGAAATGTCTCAATTGGAACTATTGGATGGATTGCCATGAAATATGGTATGGATATCCATGGCACCCAGAAGATCAATCCCAATGACTAGGCTTTGGAAAACGCTTCCAATACTGCCTAAAATGTGGGAATGTGCATCAGGGAGTACACAAGTCTATGCACTTTCCTGCGTGCCAAATTTTATATGGTCATTGGAGAGAAACTCCAGCTTTAACTCTGCATCAGATCATGTTGCAAAGTCTGTGTTATTGAAGCCAGAGGAATAATGCGGTGGATTGTGTGTTTCCCAGTCAGAGTTTCTCCATGAGTTGCCAGTGTTACTGAACACCAAATGAAATTGCTATCATCTAAATCTTTACTTCCTGATTTTGTTTGGTTTGGTTTTGTGGGGAGCCACTGTAAAACCTGAGGCGGACTTTTCGTAATGCCTTTCTTTTGTGATGGGAAACTAGTGTCACAGAGTCAGACCTCTCTCCACAGAGCTCAGCACTGGAGAAAGGGTCTGGCTCCACACATGCACATGCCTTGTTTGCATTTCTTTAAATCACAAATGTCTTGGGTGGCGCTAAGCCCAGGAAGCAGCGACGGCGCTGCTGCAAAACAGTGGCGAGACGGAACTTGCTTTAGTGGCACATCTGGAGGCGAGCTGGCATTAAAATGACTACATCACTGCAAAAGAAAAGGTGTTAGCTGTTTTTGCGTTTGTATCATTAGCATCCCAGGTGCTAATTTGCTGTTTTCAGCATGTTGGTTGCAGCTTGGAGGTTGTTCTTGTTTCCTGGGGACTTTGAAAACATAGATTGTTTACGCTGTGATACTGCTTGAAACAAGCGACCAGTGGCACACTTACATACCTGCAGTGTGCATCCAGCGAGTCAAACTAAAGCTAAACTGGACTGGATTCAACTGCTTTGCTACACAGATTGAACACTACGATACACAAAGTTCAGGTTCTGGTGTGGAGAAGGAAAAAATGGTACTGGAACTTCTCCGCTCATGATTTTGGTGATACCTTTCTTCTGCTGCTTCCAGGAGCTCAGATTTTTCAGTTATCCAGTGAAATATCTCAACATCTACTGGAACAATTCGCCCCGAATTTGGTCTAAGCAGTCCTTGTTCCCAGACGGTGAACTCAAATAACTTTGGTTATACCCTGACTGTTCTACTAGAGCCTCTACGAGGTTGTCAGAAAATGTTGGAACACTCATTCATGCTCCTGTCAGGTTGGACTGTTGTCATTTTGATGATCCCTTACCTTTTTTTTTTTATCTTGTGCTATATTTTAGCTGGGCCAATGGCTGACAATCACCGATCAATGAGCACTCCATCAAAACACTGTGATTTGAAAGCCCTCTGTATTTGAGGCTGTGTGTCCCCTCAGAGCTGCCGCGAAACAGGAGTTGTTGACGAAATTCTGTTTTTTTTTTTCACTTGGGGAAGAAAATAAAGAGAAGCTGTTATTGCTGGTCCTTGCATTAACACCATGCCTCCATGTCCCAGGTATCATTTTCTTTCTTTTCAAGCTTCAGAGGCCAAACACAACTCAGGACATGTGTTACATGGACTCTTTAAAACCCGGCACAGCTGAGTGAGGGCGATCCTATTGCATGGCCTCTCTCAGCAGATGAGAGAGTTTTCCCTTCGATTGTAGGTGTCCTCTGAGCATTTTAAAGACGTCTTGTCCATGTTGGCTTAAAAATTTAGCTTTAAAGTTCATTCTTGACCTTGAAACCAGCGGAGATCTCTCGACAATACATGTATTTTTAGATAATATGAGAAAACAGCTCATGATTTTGAATACAGCACCAATGGGAGCAAACAGTCTTTCAGTTATTCATCAGTAAATAATTGAGGATTAGTCCTCTAATGTTCTTCTTTATTTATATAATTTTCCAATTTGATTGAAAACACACTTATTGAATCGCTTGAATTCGGGGAGAAAAGAATCCCAGACCTGTGCAGCTCACTCCGGCTGACTTCATCAGAGACCTCCCCGAACAATACAATCCCAATATTGTCTCACAACGCTTGGGCCGACAATAACGGTGCATATTTTCTGTTTCAGCAAGTTCTGCAGCTCGATATCACCCACTTTGCTCCACATTTCATTTGATTATATCAAGACAGTAAAGAGCTGAGGCAATATCTCTCAGCACAGAAATCAATTATGCAAATAAACAAAACAAACTCGGCTTCCGCGGTTTCGAATTCAAGGTTTCGGAGATCTGAGTACAACTCGCGGGATTATTCTACTGTATATGAGGAATCATGTAGTGATCCCGCGGACTGAGCCATCAGGCTTGTTGTTGCCAAGTTAGCCAAATCCTCTAAGAATCCATTCACTTGGAAAGAAATGTACAAGTGGAGCAGAGATGGAGTGGAAAATAAAAAGCAATATAGCGAAATCAATCGAAACCCAATCCTTGTACGTGTCAAGGCCCAATCATGGATTCTCTGTCCGTCACATGGCAACATCGCCTGCAACATGGTCACTGTTGCTCTGGCACTTTTCTGTATAGTACCTCTGCAGCGTGTGAGGCTCAGAGTGCGTTCTGTAGAGAGTCGGTAGAAGCAGGCGAGTTTGACAGCATAATGACTACTATTATCAAATGACTGCTGACAAGAAAGTGAAACCTTTTAGGCTGTATTATTAAAATTGGAGCTATTAGCTGTCATCAGGCCTGTTTGGCTGCAGAAATAGCCACGTTTTCAAGGACGCACATGCACCTGAGCTTTAGAAATATTTAGAGATGAATATAAAAGAATGATATCAGTGCAGAAATGGATATTTATTCATGTTGTGGAATCAGACCTGATTCCTCCAGCTCCAGCTCTCTCTCTCCCTCTCTCTAAGCTGCATGTGTCAAACTTGAGGCCTGCATGGCAAATCCGGACCGCCACCTCATTTTATAAGAGCCTGCAAAGAATATAATTTGTGCAATACAATTCTTAAAACTTCATGTCCAAGAATGCATCCTAATATTGTTATCGGTGCTCAGAAAGCATCTAGAGACATCTCAACATCATGTAGCTCGGGGGTCTGCAACTTGTACTATAAAAAGAGCCAGTTTTGGCCAAAAAAGAAAAGAAAATCTGTCTGGAGCCACAACTATTAAATTCTCTGTTTTTCTCAAAGACTTTACTTTTTTGGGATTTGTAGCTAGCCTGGGGAGGCATAAGACTAGCTACCAGCAAGATTTTAGAGGAAAAAGCACCAAGCCAGAGACGGAGTGTGTGAGTCTGTGACACACATTTTATTTAATGAAATATATATATTTTTTAATTCATTCAGTGTCTAGGCTACCCATTTATACAACTGGAGAATGTAAGAATCATTTTAGAACAACAACGATGGGTGAAAATTAGGCTATATTCATTTCCAATAACCTTTTGCATGCATACATGGATGCATGCACGCGCTTGTTTAGATAAATTGTACAACACCTGAACAATTGAATGTCTGCTTGCCGTCATTTTTCCTTGACTTCTGCTTTCAGATCTAGTTATCAATTATTAAGATATTACTAAAATACAGTAATTGAATGCCGAGGCAATTATGTAACGTAACAAACAGATGCGTTATTATATTTACAACCTGCCCTTTGAGACTGAGTTTGACACGGCTGCTCTAAGCAAACATGGTAACTGAAGAATTTTATTGTGTTTTCCCTTCCTTCCTGCCCCCACCCAGCAATGCGCACACACACACACACACACACACACACACACACACACACACACACACACACACACACACAGCTATTATGCAGAGGAAATCTCTGACCTCATTAACAACTATCGCTTCTTTTCCCCAAATCCTTTTTCTTTCCTCTGTTTCGTTCTCACCTTCTTGAATCTTTTCTGAGTCATCTCTTTCCGTCTCATATCTGCTCTCTCTCTCTTCCACTTGACACTGATTGTTTCAGCCTCGCTCTCTCGATGTCTCACTCCCCTCATTCACTGCTCTCCCCCTCCTCTCGCTGGAATTTCATCACTTGGGCTCATTAAGGAAAGTTGTTGACACATTTCTCATAACTTTCTCTCTTCTCTTCTCGCAAACCCCCAAGACGACGACGCCCCCCCACACCCTCGTTACCACCATTACCCACCCCGACCTCCTTACCCAGAGTCCTTCTGTTTATCCACTCTCTTCATATAATAAGGCAACACCGCATGCAGCCACTTTGTTTCGTACTACGTCTGCTTCCCTCTCATTCTCTCTTTTATCCACCTTGTCTCTGCTTGTCACTCCTGCGCCCACTTACCTACACTCACTTTTTACTTTTTCTCTCTCTCTATCTCAGACTGACGGCTCAGTTCAATAAAGTTACTAGAAAATGGCATTTCAATGATGTTTTGCTTGCGTTATCTGACATACTGTATTTGCAGTTGAAACTATATTTTGGCAAATCATTATTGAGCGTCGATGGTATTTTACTGAATCTGAATCCACGTGAATCCCCTCTCAAATCTGTTTAAGGCTCGCTGCATGGCTGAAATATAGTCTCGATAAAAACCCCCAAAACAATTCAAGGCACACTGTGTGCACAGTTAAAAATGTCATTGCACTGTCTCCTCAAATGTCTTATACTATTATTGAAATCTACTGGCCTCGCTCTGCAAAAATTGCGTTCTTTGAGCATCTTAAAGCTTTGCTAAGGGAAAATAATTTTGATAAGAAAGTTATTATATGAGGGAATTTTAATATCAACTGGGAAAATAAAGCACACAGGAAACATTTCAAGCAACTTATAGATAATTTTGACTTTTTTGGTCCAGCTGGGACGAAAGGGACCAACGAGAATAACCTCCTCTACTCAAACACAGATTGATCTCGTATTTTGCAAAACATGTCACAACACATCAAGATGGTGACGAGTTTATCAGATCATAACTTGATCTTTCCTTGTGAGGCAGCTGGACTCATGAGATCACGGCAGAATCCATTTTGCCAGGCTTTTGTTACCCGTTTGTGTCTGCACCAAAAGCGGCACAGCCAATCAGCATCCTAGGAGGGACTACTGACAGCGACGGGTATGGTTTCAGACAGCGACAACAGCGAGAAGCAGCTCCTGAAGAGGTTAGCGTTGATACTGGAATAGCATCAGTTATATCAGAACTGTCTCTTCTCTTCTACCGACCAAGAGTTTGATCTGATTAGTTGAAGTCAGCCCGTGTTAGAC
>JAJHUR010085347.1:0-22933 GCA_027495735.1 Lutjanus campechanus
TAACAATGGACATTTGAGTATATTGGTCAGAGACTTAATGTGGTAAAAGAGCAGGAAAACTGCAGCAACAAAGCTGAGTTTTAGATCCGCGAGAGTATTTGCTGTTTGATTTATGGCCTTTTTCTCCTCTAGCAGACAGTGGTTATCTCAGTTGTAATGGGACCGAGATCAATTATGATCAGGGATAGACGCCAATATTTTTAAGCGCTAATGTGGTGTAAAAACAATACAGGAAAGGCAATTTAATGCAACTTAAGCCTTCCTTAACTGTGACACTTGCCCCTTGAATTTTGTGTGCTGATTCCTACATTTTTTCTGGTGGAAAAACGGCCTCAATTTTTTTGGCCAGTCATTATGTCTTTAGATGTGTCATATTACAGCTACTTATACTCCTGAATTCATTCCCTCTTAATTTTTTGTTGCCGTTTTATTTTTTAGTTCACCTTTTGAGTTTCTTCTACAAGGATCATATCAGCTGTTTCAATAGTAAGCCCACTGTTTGCTGTGTTTATTGAACTAAAAGACACAAAGGAATCAGGATGTTGGTGGAACTGTAATGCTGTTTTGGTGAAGGCTCACAGTATGAGGATAAAACTTGGTGGCCACAGGGGGCGACCTACGTTGAATATTTGGTGGCCATGGGCCGTAGGGCCATGGTTAATGTCAAACCTTGATGATGCTGGTGATCTGGTAATGGGTTGGTAGAGCATGTACCCTGTACTGCTGCATGTCATCTCCCCACTCTCTCTCCTATTTCCTGTCATATCTTCAGCTGTACTATCAATAAACCCACAAAAAGGGTGCAAAAAAACAAAATAAAAAACAAAACCTTGATGCTTTCACACTCGGTGTACACATTCTCTTTAGCTGTAAGAAATCCCCTCCCCCAACTCCTCTCCAATGGTGGAATTTGGGAAAGCTGTGTCCAACAATTTATGTAACTTTTCAAAATCAACAATCCAACATTCACACTCACTTCACACTGTGATTGGCTACAGTTGAAGTTCTCTCTCTTTTTACATTCTTTGCACCACTATTTCTGTCACTATTTATGTGAACAACCAAATGCAACACCATGAATGTGTTCCAGGAGATGTTATTTGGCAAAGCAGATTTTTTTAAAAAAGAGACTTATATAGACTTCTTGCCACCAGCTTTCTTCAGGTACTTCATGGTACGTGACAGATACTTGGTAAGTGATGTATTAAATTGAGACCATCATTAACTGTGGAGTAGAAAGATCTATTCTTACCTGTGTCTGAGTTTGTGTGGGTGGAGGAGGAGGAGCGCCTTTCGACTTTGAGTTATTCCTTTAAAAAAAGAGAAATCAAAATTAATAAATGTGATGTGTTGGAATAATGTATTCTAGGAAGAGAGTTGCATTTATGCATTTTTTTTTTTTTTTAAATGGATGCATCATCATCACCTACCGGGACTCTGTGGACTGTTGAGGTGTGTGTGTGGTGGTGATGGTGGCGATCTTCTCAGCATTAGTCAGCAGAGAAGCATTGGAAGATTCTGGAAAGAAACACAGAAATAAAATTAAAAAAGAACTGAACTAAAATAAAGTGACTGCTTCTGTTAAATTCCTTTGCCCACAGCTGTTTTTAAAAAAAAGACACTCTGGAGAACAAAATGTTACTGTCCACAAGAGTCCACTGAACCGCCCAGAGGCTACTCTATTCAACCTGATGCTAACTGCCTCTGATGTTGTCATTTGCCATTTGCTCACGGACAACACTGGCCCCAACTGCACGAAAGAAAAACAGCAGCAAAGAAAAAAAAAATCCCTCCTGACTTGCATCATTTCGTTTAATCTTTTCCAGGAGGGGGAAAAAAACAAAGACAACTGTCTTTTCTTGCCTTTCTTCACTTCCATCTTCCAACCAGCAAGAACACTGCTGCACACATTAGTTTCCAGTGACTCTGGCAGTACAGCTCTGTATGTGTTTAGCAAGAACATCACCCTGACTCATTCGTCTCAGGCTCTTTACTCACTCTCCACTCACTGTTTGAAGAAATACGGTTTCCTCATGGCCACCTCTTTCCCTTTCTCTACCATTTCCTGTAGCCACACACATCTTTTATGATATTGAACTGAGAATGTGGTGGACCAATACATGCCATTACTCCTATATTACAAGGCCAGGACATATTTTCTACTTGGAAACCTTGCATCATGCATGTACAAGTAGAGATGATCCGATCCATTTTTTTAAAATTTAGTTCTGATTCCAATCTGAATTTGGATATCTGCTGAAACCGATACCAGTGCCAGAGTACATTACAAACTGAACTTCAGTCTGAAAAGCTTGTGTAGTATATGTAATGAGATGATGTGCATATTTTCTGGTTTATTTATTCCTCTCCTGAATGTCTTAAGGTTGTGGACAAAACAGGACACTTGAAGATGTCGCTTTGGGCTTTGATCAACCTTTGATCAACCTTTGATCAACCTTTGATCATCCATTGTCTGAAAATTTATGGACCAAACAATTAATTGATTAATCAAGAAAATAATCGTCAGATTAATCAGTAATAGAAAGAATTGCAGCCCTAGTGCTTTCAGATTGATGTTGCCAGTCCGATACCCAATGAATATTGGACTCTGGTACCAAAATTACAGTGGATCAGTCCCATCTCTATGTACAAGCACAAATCTGTGGGTTTGTGACCGTGTGTGTGTGTGTGTGTGTGTGTGTGTGTGTGTGTGTGTGTGTGTGTGTGTGTGTGTGTTTGTTCCCACCTCTCTCGCCTCCAATCTTAATTGGGCTTCATTTTCTCTATGGATGATATTACAGTAGAGCTCTGCTCAGTGTTTTCATTGGCTGACCAGTGGTTGAGCCAGTAATAAGCACCCTCATTACGGCACTTGACATAAAGTATTTTACCCAAAATGTGGAGCTTTGGGTCACAAACTGCTTGTGCTGCGATATTATGCAGTTCTATTTCCTTTCCTAAACTAAGCTGAGGAGATTAACACCAATGGGAAGCACTTGATTAAATGTGAGCTGTGTTTTTAATCCTTTCAAACTGACAAAATATCGCAAATGGTGAGATATCCAGTGAAGAAAATAAACAAAAAGCAGAAAAAGAGAGGGGGATTGTAGAGGAGCTAAAGTAGTTTCAGGGGGCAACTTCACGTTACTCCTACTCAGTGACTCACTCTCTGAGATGCCAGGGTTCACACCCTGATGAAAAGTGCTCTTGCCTGCGTACAGCAGCTTTGCCCTTTTCCTTCTCGCCACATCCATGAATAAGTCACATCATGCTGCATTATAAAACAGCCCTGCAAGGCTGGAAGCCAAAAGCCATACTTACCATCACCCGGTATGATCCTGAGTGAGACCGTGTTCCCGGCTTCCTTGATCAGGTTGACGATGTCCGAGTGCGACTTGTTGGTGATGGAGCAGCAGTTGACAGCGAGTATTCGGTCTCCTACTTTCAGTTTCCCACAGCGGTCCGCCGGGCTGCCCTCGATGATGCGTCCTATTTTGTGGGGCATGGCCACACAAGCATTTCCAGCTTTTGTGTTAACATGCATGTTTGTTTGCAAGTATAATGTGTGTGTTGAAACAGTGAGTGGTGATGATTTGATTGATTTGTGTTGATTGGTTATATTGATTTATATATATATTGAAAAAGGAAAAGACAGAAAGAAAACAGGGAGAAAGAGGTGAAAAGAAAGGTTAATTGTCCAAATCACCACATCCCAATTCACCCACAGAAAACCATTAAGTTGCGTGTACATTCCAAGTTAACGTGGCAGTCATTAGGCTACACATTAGGGCTGCATGATTATGGCTAAAACGATTATCACGATTATTTTAATCAGTGTTGAGATCATGATTATTTATCTAGCAGGCGAATAGCACAAACACAGTGTGTCTTGTAACAGAATAAATATTCAGAAACCAGAATAGAGACAACTGTAGTTATGATTATCTAACCTTAGCTTCTCTCACTGTTTCTGCAGGTGACAAAACCTTCTGTCCCTCTCTGCGCTACCTTGTATCACTCCACCACATCCATCCCACCGAATCCACAAGTTTGAATAGCAGATTGATCATGATGACCATTGATTTGATTGATTTTTTTTTTATTTGATATGCAGCTGAGTTTTCTATGAGCAGAGCACTTATTTTAAACATCAATAACTTAGCTGATTGTGTTCATTTAATTGTGGTAAGCAGAGTTGGGTGATGGCTACCAAGTTGGCATATGACGATGTCCACAACAATATTGAAGTTGGTGACTGTGTCAGGAAGGCTGTCCCACAGGAGAAAAGCTGACTTGCTTAATCAAGTAGGGAGAATCAAAACAGCACGATTGAAAGAAACACACTAGCAGTGGCCTGCAGTAAAGAAACACAGCTGGCCCCAATGCAACAAACGTCTTGAGCTTGCCTGATTTGGCTGAGTTAAGCTTATTTTTTGTTTTATTTTCCACTTGTCAAAAACAGAACTTCACCAACAATTCCTGCCTTACAGCAGTTCTGAGGGGACACACTACCTTCAAATACAGAGGCCTTTTAAATCACAATGTTACGTTGGTTGTTGGTAGAGGGCTCAGTGGTTGATGACTGCCATCTGTGACCTAGTGACAACCCTAGTGTGAATCGTGATCATGATTACCATTCAGTTCATTTTGCTACCCTGGTACACATGCAGAATGCTACAGGAGATGCCTCCGAGAGTGGGGGTGAGACTGTATAATGTCAAAAACAAAATTCATGGGCTCAGTGGGAAAATGCAAAACTGTCCCCAGTGTCTGACTTATTAATCAATGGACTGTAAATCATATGCCACTGGTCAGAGCCCACAGTGGTTAACGCTTGACAGTCCATCAATAAACCGGTCACAGGATCATGACTAGGCCTCCCTGCCAGGGATCAATGAGCACACAATTGCTGCTGCAGTGTAAGACGTTCGGGTAATTGAGCTGTGGGATCTTGACCAGCTCAGAAAATGATAAGGATTCCTTTATAGGAGCACTCTGAGGTCAGATGTGCAGCTTAAAGTCTATATATGGCACCAGTCATGTGGTCAATGCAAGAACTGCAAGAAATACAAGAAATACAAGCTGCACCTGAGTGACAGTGCTCAATACTGCACATCGTGTTTACACAGAAGCTTTGAACAGGCCCTGGGGATCTCCAGTTCTCCTCACCCTCCTCCCTCCATCTCACTCCCTTTATCTCTGCTGCTCCCAGTTCTCCCCCTGCCATCCACTATTTTTGCAACATCCATATTTATTACATCATCTTATTTTGCAGGTACCCTCCCCCTGTCCTGATAGAAAGATGCACTTGTATCCTGTCACTCCGTCTAAATAATGAGATGTGGGACATTGCAGGGTGTGGCAAGTACGCAGGATTTAATACCTAATCTGCTAAGCATAACGCCAACCCCAGGTCATAGTGGGAGGGGATGAGAAGGGGGATGGAGCCCTGCCCGACTGGAACAAAATGGTTCACGTATCTGTGATGTATTAGAGATTGAATCAGCTGAAACTGCTTTGTTCTTCCCAGGAAGGAGCCTCAGTGCCATGTCTGAGCATTCCTCTGTCACGTTTCAGCTCATGTCCCACATGGTTGGAATCCATTAGGAGAGTGAGTGCGCAGCATGCTACAGCACGATCCCCGATCAGCACATGAAAGCACAAAGTCCATTCATCTCCTCGTCCCAAGAGGAATAGTGACAGAGTGGCGCAGGGGAGTGCAACGAGGCAGCAGCAGAAACAGGAACCTCAAAAGACTAGTAGACGTTTAGACAAGGTTGTTGACTGGCACTGTCACTGGTGCCACTATAAATAACACACTAATTCTTGCATTGCATTTTGCAGAGCAACACCATTAGCCCGCGGGATCAATGAAATGTACCCTGGGCAGTCAGTGTGGCTCACGTCTCATCCATTCTTGTGTTTTGCCTGTGACACACCACAGTACATCATCATAATGGCTAACTATACAGGAGACCTTGGCATGACATTGGTGTTAGAAATTCATCACTCGGAGGTTAATACCAAGTTTGTTCGAGGAGGACATCTACAATTCCTCATTAATGCCTGAGCAACTTTAATACATGCAATTCTGCTGTTTTGCTGTGATCCGTAAACGGTATGGACAGCTATGGAGTGTGCTGAGTGGACTTCAATTACATGCTGAATGAATTGGTGAGGGCAGCTGTGAGGCATGAATCTGTGATGATGGTGTTTGTGATGAAGCTGCAGCCTGCCTGATCCTGAGGGAGTGAGCTCTGGACATGAAGAAATTTCTTTATCCCCAAGCCTTTGATATTGTGACCTCAGTCAGGGGCATCGAGCCCACTCCTGTCAAACACCACTCGCCTGCTATTCTTAAATTGGAGGAAACTCAGTGAGGAGTTACTGTAAAAATATTTTAATTTTGCCTGGAGATGGTATCAGTCATTTTATTCAGTGGGTCACCTATACAGCACTCTCTGTGGACGTGTCTTTTGGGACTGTTTTCAAATTGTTCAGGATATCTGCAGATCTTTAAAATGCTTGAAAGAATTGAATTTAGTTTAATCAGAAACATAAAGCTTTAGAAGGTATTAAAAAGTCTTTAATTTACAAAAGTAAAGCCAAAGCCTCAAATACAGTATTTTTCTATAGGGAGTAATTCTGTTATACATGTGATGTTTTTGTATCTGATGGCGAGCTGTCAGTAGACATGAACGCCTATAAACTAAAAGTGGGATTATTTCGACTGTGGATTGTGCATGCAGGAGACTGTTTAATCCAATCACAAGCAATGTCAGTACTGCTAGCTACAGTAGGAAGCTCATAGTCTCGTAATGGGTAACTGTTGATCTAGGCAAAAACCTAAGCTGCAATTGGTTAATTCTTCCCTCCATTTTCTTTAGTAGTCAGTATTTTCTTTAGTAGTCACGTAAATTTAATTATATCATTGGAAATTATTGTTATTTACTGATTGGAAGTACTGAAAAATTGTGATATTGTAATAAATAATTCTTGGCCATATAATCTATCTGATTTTCCATCGTACTTTAATACTTAGGACAGTACAATTGCAAAACAGGTACTAAAGCTTCACAAGGGCAGGATCCTCCTCTATTGTTACAGTAAAGTAGCCTCAAGACTCGGTTGGCCTGCGAAAACAGCCAGTAGGAACTGTCTTGGTGAAATGACCTGAGATTGGTCAAAGTCTCACATTACAGGCTGGATTTTCTAAAGCCTGAAGACAGAACCAAGAGGAGCTGCAGAGGTCTACTGTAGTTTCCTCTCAGACCACTTTAATCACAATATACTGAAAGGTTATTATGGAAGTTTTGCCCAATTATGCCAAAAATATACTGCCTCCAGATTTAAGTTTCATTCTGTGATATTAAAAAAAGGTCTTCAAGTCCTGAGTTTAATTTGGTAAACCCTGCAGACACCCTATCAAACGCTTATAGTTATAAATTGTTTCAGCAAAGTATTATCCTCAGTGCCATGTGGTAACCTTTGAAGAACATTGCTTTGAGGCCAAAATGTTGTTCTGCTTTTAAGTTCTTTGTGCTACTGCTCACAGTTGGAGAGTAAATTAATCACAGAGAAAAATAATGATCTTCAGAAAAACTTCTTTCACCTAACAGATTACAAATGCCAAAACAATCAAACTGTTGAGCCAGATTAAAGTCTGAATTGAACCACATTGAAGTCAAACAGAGTTAGTAAACAAAATTAATTCCTGTGTCAAGCTGAATAGAAGTCCCTGTCAATCTCAACTCACTCCGCCTCACTTACCAAAGGTGGTGCTGGCATCAGGCCTGGAAACAGATGACACGATGACAAAACCAAAGCCCTCGTTCTCGCCACGCTGGATCTCCACATCGTATGGCTGCAGGGAGGCAGGCACCACCGCACTCCCGCTGCCACCTCCGCCGCCGCTGCCAATGCCGCTGGTCGATCCGCTGCCAGAGCTGACTGTGTTTAGAGAGTTCTGGCTCCCCTGGGGGGTGCGCTTGCCCTCTGTCAGACTGGGTGCCTGGGTGCTGCTGTGATGGGAAGAGGCTGGCGACGGGGGAACGTCACCTTCCCCTTTTGACACTGGGGATGAGGAGGAAGAGGACATGCTGGTTAGATGAGTATTACTCATACATTTCTTTAAAGGTTCTGCTTCACCAAATCAGGGGTGTGTTGATTGCCATCTTCTGTAAGTAACACACCATCAATAAATACTCCATACATCCCCACATAAAATAATCTGAACTATCCCTTTAACTTTCGATTCAAGTTTTCGTGTGAGGAACCTTGGCGAGATCTGCATTATGTTTACATAACATGCATGTGATGGTGCACAAATATGCACAAGTTTTATGTTAAACTCTCCTCACCTCCATATCCGGGGGTCTTGCGTCTGACAGTGAGGTTGACATGGCCCTGTTTGGCAGCCTGCTGCATCAGCTGCACCACCAACTGGTGAGACTTGCCCACCACCGCCGTGCCATCGACACAGATGAGCTCATCACCCGACCGCAGGCGCCCATCCTCATCTGCTGCCCCATACTTCACTATGTGCCCTATGTAGATCTGGAAGAGGCAAGCATACACAATGCATGATGTAACGGATTACTGACTTTTGTTAAATGACGCTGTATTTCATCTGTCTATCAACAGACTGACATGGATACAGTAGCTTTTAGATTTATGACACAGTACTGTGGCTAATTAAGAGTCATTAAGCTGCAGTAAATTAACCACCAGCCAAGAGAGAGCACAATGACTCATTGTGACTTATCTCCTTCTGATTTGAATTAATCTGCTAAACACAGTGGTGTTTCAGACACTACTGTTGCATCACTTCAAGGTGTTTGTGGCTGATGTTCAGAGAAGGCCAGTGCAGCCTGTTGGGGCCATGAAGAAGCTTGGGTGCTGTAGGCATTGTGTGTGGGAGTGTACACACGCAACACTGACAGAAACAAGTGCACAACTACCAGCCAGCATTTTTGGCACAAACAACAAGTATGAACTCCTGAGGGATAGACCTGAAGCCTGCTGCCATTTTATTTCCCTCTATTCCACAATATCTGCTTTCCTCTCTCCTTCTTGCTCCCTCCTTTTAAGACAAATATATGGCGCACAACCAGAGGGATTGTGGGTAAGGCCTTTGCTTCTCTTAACAAGCTGTCTATATGATCCTCCAGAGAGAAACAGCTCCAGTTAGAGACAGAGTGATGTGTTAGGACTTTCTGCTTCTCTGGTTTCAAGGCAGACTAAACAGTAAAGCAGGAGGAAAGAGAAAGACAGGGAAAACTAACAAAACAGAGATCTTCTTATAGAACTGGGAAGCATGCCAAGAAAGAGTATTCGGAGATATAAAAATGGTATTTAGTAATAATATATATAGTTATGATAATTAGCCTATGCCGTTGACTTATCAAGGTCAGCAAAAATGATTAACGTCATGTCCATATATCAAATATATTGCTGTGTTTATTCATGCATTTTTGTTTACATAGTTTACATCACTAACATTTTAGCCGACATGATGCCAAAATAAACAGGATTTAAGAAGGGTTTCCCTAACATTATGAGACTTGGGCACACTGCCCAAGCATTTTTTTTCCCACAGTGCCTAAACCAAATGAACAGAACAAGCTGTGTTGAGACTTTGGGCACAGATCCCAGGGGGACAGAGGGTGTCCACCCCAGCTTCTGAAAAAAACATTAAATTAAGCCCACCAATAAATTATTTTCAAATAAATAATGTTTTGAAAATATAAATTTAATAGAGGCTGACTCCAGTTTCGTAATAATTCACACAGAAACACAACACTTCTTGAAGGTTTTGTTTACGTTCACCCCATCTATCCTGCTCAGGGGTATGAACCATATATGCCACTTTCATCTGGTGAAAGTGAGCACTGTAGTGTAGGACCAGTCAATATGTGCACTGTATGTCTGTGGCAAATGCTTCATCAGGGTTTAGTTAATGATGTTGCTGAGTAAATGACATGTGTGCTGATTGTGCTCGTAGATCGAAACAAATCAGAAAACAGTCTTAGTGATGGTGTAAATGAAGTTTTTGCCATGAAAAAATATGTCCCTACCATAAACACCTGCTTTTAGACTAGAGTTTGGTTCAATAGTTGCCACTTGATAAACCTCTGGAAGCAGAGGGTATTTCAACATTAATAATTCACATAAATTGCGCTGACCTTCTAATAATGAACCTTATAAACCGTATAAAGTAACAGAGGAAGTGTAGCTAAAACTGACCTATTTTCTCCTTATCTCATAAGAGTTTACGTAAAAGGCACAAACGGCAATCCATGGAGACAACTGCTCCCATCTGCTTCTGAATTTTCTTATATATTAAAGGTGAATTGCTCTTTGAAACAGTATTCTTGGATTATATTATCCTTATATAAGTGACATAAAATGATCTTAAAAGGACTATAATATTGTTTATTGCAATTATTTCTAGAACAATATTTTATCCAACAAAATGTAGTTATCGTGACAGGCCTAGCAATAATATTGATGCGGTGAATTAACGTGTATGTACACATCAGTCCTTTAATTCACTAACCCTTGTGATAAACTATTGATGGGATTCAAAGGTAGAGGAGGGATACTTACAGGCTCCCCAGGCTCATTTCCTCCCAGGATACGGAAGCCAAAACCTGTATCCTTTCGCCAAAGGAAAATGTCTTGCTCCTGGCAATCTGGCACTGAAACACACAAGTGAAATAATGAGACAACTCCATGGAGACCAACCATCAAATCCCAAGACCTGCAGGCTCTTCTCAGCGTTTACTGATTAGCATCTATGTAGGCTAATCACTGATTTTTTGTTTCCCTAATCAACAAGTTATGTCTCTTGTTTGGTCTAATTATGGCCAATCCACATCCAGTTGTGTACTTGCTGATCAATAAGGTGTTTGTTTTGTATATTAGCGTCAGAATAAGATCAGGCAGGACCAACAGCTGCTCCTTCCCCTTGCCTCTGCCCTGCCTCATTGAGCAGGTTGGCTCCTTGTTCTCACATGTGGACCACAAACTAGGCTGCAGAGCCTCCCGCTGTGAGACCTGCAGTCTGAAAAGTTACTCAATGGCGATCCCTATTATTAGCCCCCATTTATAACTGAACCTTTCTCACACACATCGATTTGTAGCCTCACTTTCTCCTGCTTTCCATCAAACACACACACACAACTCCCTGCACATTTGCATCCCGCCATGGACAGAGCAGACTGTGGAGGAGGACACAGGCAATTTGGTGTCAGTCTGTTCAGCCCACAGGGCCAGTCCACACAGGCGGCACAGGCCATTTCTTCTTGCACTGCCTGCTGTCTACACGGCTGCCATGCAAGGCCAGTAGTGAACCCATTAGCTTCAGCGCTCCGGTTCCCCCAATAACTTGCTTGGTGTGAATTAAACTGTTGTGGCTAGACTTGTAATTAACCCTCTGCCGACCCGTGTCTGGTGATCAAAGCAATGTAAACTAACAGGATGAGGTACGGCTGGCTGCCACACAGACCATGTACTGAATAGTGGATGGAGCTTCCGGATCTGAAAAGTGAAGCCTATGCGGAAGTGTCTTAAACCTGCCTTCCATCTCATGGCAAGCTTGGGGCGACTCTATTGTTGCTGATTGCTTGGAGTCTTATGGCAAACTTAGCCTACCTCTCACTTGATTATGAGCTCAGTAAACAGTTTCCTCATAAGTTTGTGGTCTCAATCGCTGCTTTCAAGTATTCTTCAATACAACATGATGTTCATTTTGTAAATTATGATCCCATTCGAAGTAAGTTAGATGACAAAGCAGAGTATGTTTAGGGTGGAGCTATCGTGTGATTGACAAGTCAAATTGTCAAACTACACAGTGCTGATCAAATATAAATCAAGATTCTGTTAGTACATTGCCTATTTCTTGCCTAAAATGTTTATAGAAACATATTTTTGTGTGCTGCTAAGTTGAAACTTTGTGGCCAGGAAGGCTGCCATTATTTCCTGCTGTACTGACGAACCAAAACCAAGCACCAAGTCGCAGTACATCACCCAGCGGCTCCACGCTCTTGGCGGTACTGCACATGCTCTGGTTGCAAAAAAACAAGATGGAGACCTCCAGAATCCAAGCTTGAGGCTTCAAAATGGTAGTCCACAAACCAGTGGGTGATGTCATGGTTGGTTCACACTTGGTGCCACATCAAGCGACAAGTAACATGAAGCATTGAGTGCATAGCAAGATTCTAGAAAGCTCCCCTTTCAGTCACACTGTCTTGCCACTGAAATCTTCTGGTGCGCTCAATGGCTGCATGGAATCACCTGCTCACAAATTCAAGAGTGTGCACTTGTATGTGGCATCACGCACATGAATACATAGGAAAATACACACAGAGAATCTGGGCCTCTTTGTCATTCTTTGTCTCCTTCTCTCTTCCTTGTTTCATTGTGTCTCCCCTCCTCCCCCGCCGACTCAAAAAGGGGCTACAACTCCTTCAGGGGTTATCAAACAGATATACCAATCAGCCGCAGCTTAAAGCAGCCCTCTCTGGGCCCAGTTAATATTTAATCAGCAACAGTCCTAGATTCTACAGGCAGCCGTGATTATTAACCAACATCGAAACACAGCATGTCCACGTCTGGCTGGTTGGCAACAAGCACAATGTGCAACAAGCTAACACAGCAGACCTGTCATAGTCATCACCCATCTACAGTACAATCACAAACCAATCTTTTACGCCACAGAGATGTATTTCATAGCACATACCGACCTATTCTTCCTTTAAATAGTACCACCGGTGCAAGAACTGGAGGTCTGAAAGATGTGATTCAGCCTGAACAATCGAGTGAAGCCTTTATTTTGGAGGATCCTTCCCCTTTTTCTCACAGGCTCTTCTATTACAGAAAGAGAAAACAAGTGGTTTGACACCCTTACAGTGTTTCCCCATGAATAATGAAAGAATAGGCCATGACTGCAAATGATATTGAGGAGTCTCTCGGAGAGAGGCTGCCTACTTTCTGGTGTTCCACTTTTGGATTTTGGATTCTCTGTTTTTCCAGTGACTAAACAGGGTGCAAGACAAGCTGTTTGCTCCTGATAATGTAAATGTGGTCAGTTTTTAAACATGATTGAAAAGGTGAAGTGAGCTCTGTCCAATCACTGAATGACGTGCAGGAAAGTACACATACAGACATACTCACACACACTAAATTTAGGCAATTGGATGAATATATCGGCGATTGGCTGACTCGGTTGGTTTTTTGGATGATTTTTGTCGCTTTGTTTTTCTAAGTTAATGGTCTGAATGAGTGAGACCTTCTGCTTTGGGACAGACTCTAATTTAGCAGTACAGTAAACACCAGAGCTGTTCAACTTCAATAACAAGTGGGCCAAAATGGAATATGGTTGGGGATTAGTGGGCCATACAGCATATTGATGGCTACAAAACGCTTACAGTGTGATCTTAACGTATATTCCTTTGAGCCCTCAGGAAATCAAGCAGAAAACTAGCCATAATTTCATTTCTAGTATACGTTATATTCTTTCATCACAGCAATACATTTGTTGGGCAGTAAACATTCATTACTTGTTGCGGTTGGCAAAGTAAATAAATACTTCAGTTCATTTGCTCTGAAGTTGGTGATGTTCACAATCAACTTTTTGTCTCCTTAGCCTCAAAAGAGACATTTTGAAGCTTGATGTTAGCTTAGCTAACATGAGTTTCTCTGAGGCCCACCAGTCCAGAGTGCATTGTGAGGCTTGATTGAGTGAATGGCGGGTGGCCGGTAGCAGGTGTAATC
This sequence comes from Lutjanus campechanus, assembly GCA_027495735.1. Taxonomy (NCBI): domain Eukaryota; kingdom Metazoa; phylum Chordata; class Actinopteri; order Lutjaniformes; family Lutjanidae; genus Lutjanus; species Lutjanus campechanus. Next base: position 13,777 of record JAJHUR010085347.1, read on the forward strand.
CTATAGCAGCCAATCACAGCACAAAAGTGCTTTAAAAAGATGTAACCAATACCATATCAGTTCAGACCATACAGTTTATGGTGCACATGTCTCAGAAATATGTACTTTAGTTGTATTTATCATATCACACACATACCAGCCTGATTTGCAGCAGTCTCTTGCGGGCCATAGAAGAATTCAAAAGCGCCGCATCAGGCCCAGGTGTCGCTAGTTTAATAGGCCTGATATACACCCACTGATCCAAAGAACAAGTGAGAGGAAAACAGCCTGTAGAGCCCGACTATTTTAATATCTAACACTGACTTATTGAATTAAGGGTTTATTTTGCCCAAACCAGAAAAGATAAACCCTGGAAATACCGAGAAAGATGATTTTGATGAGTTTTACTTTGTTTCTGTCAGTCATGTTTGACAGAAGTGTATTTTACTGCATTAACAAGGCAATTAAGCTCATCGTAATTCTGAAAAAGAGAGAAACTTGAATTCAGAAGGTGCACGGTTGTATTTTCCCGTTTAATAAGGAAAGTAGGTGTAAGAATATTTACGTTCTTGACATTTCGAGAGTTTATTTTGTCCATTTATTGGATGTAGCCAACCCACACACATTTCACAGCTAAAAATGGGGGGAGCGCACACCTGTATAAATATATCGACAACTGCCTGTTGTTGGAAAATTTCAACAAATCATCCAACGCCAACACACACATACCCACACACATATATTCTGTTCTTTGTTTGTCGCACTTGCCTGTTTCATTAAAACATGGAAGGCACACACACACACCATCACAGCACTCATCAGCTAACACTTGTGTGTTTTCAAGGGCACTTCCGTCTTAGAGGCACCTTTTGTCACTGGATCAGTTGTGACTCAGTTAGCACACAATTGTTTAGTAAACACACAAATGCACACAGACAGAGATGTGCCCTGTGGTGAAAAACACTGCATTCTCTTAGCTGTGATTCTTCTGCAACATTTCCACAATTGATCCAAAAACAACTGGTAATGCACTCCAAGTAAAGCAGTTAGAGATGTTTCCACGGCATCTTTTCACTTTATCACAAGGGTGTAACTATTCAATCAGTGAACAAAATTAGAGAATAAATCCATCCAGCAGTTATCCACTGAATCCTTTCCTTCATGTTTTATCACAGAGTCATGCAGTAGTCATTTTATAGCTCTCAACATGAATTCGAAAAAATTCTCTGTAGAAAAAGTACACATGGTGAAGATAATGATAACGCTCAAGATTATTTAAAGGAACATTTTGGGAAATGCATGTACCTTCTTTTGTACTAAGCATTATATGATCCCCAATTTCCTGTCTAATTTCATGTCTCTCTGTGAAATATGAAGCTACAGCCCACAGCTGGTTAACCCGGTTTTGCATAAAAACTGGAAACAGGGGAAAGAGCTAGCATGGCTCTGTCAGAAGACAACAAAACACGCCCACCAGCGGCTCTAAAGCAAGTAATAGTCTTCACATAACCCCTGTGAAACAGCAGATTGTGGTTTTTACACTCTGGTTAGTGTTGCTGGCCTGGTCGGAGCTTCATATTTACAGTAGCAACAAGAGGTTGATCTTTTCATCTAATCTCTGCCAAAAAAAATCCTTCAAATCATTACATAAATGCCTGTATACAAGAATGTGAGATAAAAGCCTAAGACCTAGGCAGGTCATTCCACATTCCATTTTAGCTTTCATCTTGAATCTAAGCCATAAAGCATCTCCTGCCAGATGATCTCAGGCCATTTTCACCCGTATAGAAGGTTAAAAGGTTTGTAATATCGCTAGAGGATGGACCTTTAAACTCTAAAGTCAGCAAAACATTCAAATAAAAGTAAAGGAATTCTACTCACGTCGGCTCTCGTACATGCTCCTGGACTGTGCCCAGATCTTAAAGGGGTCTGGCTTCTTCTGGAGGGTGAGGGTGCCATCTGCAGGGTCCTGAGGGGGCAGGCCTGGCAGAGGCTGGGTGGGGGCAGCAGGAGTGGGTGCCACAGCCTCACTGGGCATGACAGAGGGTGGGTGGCTGGGAGAATCGGTGTGGGTGCTGCGATGGCTGCACACACTGTGCTGGGAGCTGCTCTGGCTGTCTTTCCTCTCTAGCTGATGCTGGGTGGACAGAAAACAGAGAGAGAAAGAGGTGTATGTGTGTGAGGGACGGGGGTGGATATAAGCAGGAGATGGAGGTAGAGGGCAGAGAGAGGAGAAAAAAGTGAGAGTGATAAGTGAGTCAGTGATAAGGGCGAGATATAGGGAAGGAGAGATGAGTGAGAAAGGTGTTGATGGAGGACAAAGAGAGAAAACGCGTCCAAGGTCATCTTTTTTAGACATTGCAGTAGAACATCTCTCACTAAAAACGTCGGCTGGAGTGTGAGGAGAAGTGACTTGGTTTCCATGGTTGCGAGACAAAGACAGATTGAAATGCGAGGGAATTTTAATGAACAAAGATATTGCCTTTTATGAATCCTATGATTCTTTGTTTATTGCACAGCGTCCTGTGCTTGGAAACCAATGCACAAAATCAAGGTTGCTCTCAATTAAAACAGGAATGTGTAAAATCTGTCTTGACAGCAAACTGTAAAATCAACAGCAGAGAAGAATCCTGGCAGGTGGGGGAGAAGTATTTTGAGTTGTTTGCTGCTGCTCAATTAACAGAAAGTATAAGGGCTGTACAGAATAGTTTGAAGCTTCATTCATAATGTTGACATTCAAATTCTAATTACAGGTCTATTCATACTATTTAAACCAAATTTTGTGTACAGTTGCAGAAGTTTAGTAGGGAGGTAAGAACATATTGAATATGGCGATATTAAAATAAAAAAATGTCTTGATATCATGTCGGAAAATATCTACCAGGACTACTGGCTGCTGCATTGTTTTTGTTTTGCAAAGAAAATTCATGCAAATTTTTTTGCACACACTTAGGACATGGCTGACTTTTACTTTTATTAAAGAATGAAAGCAGAAGCACTTTGAGTTTAGGGCTAAAAACCATCTGGCTGCAGTTGGGGAAAGACCATGTTTTGGGTTAAAATGATGGGTCTCACGGGAACTTTTGCGGGTCTGGGGTGCACATCTACACACCACCTAAAATTGTGGTTTGGTGACCTGCTTGCTGCACATAAAGGGAGGCAACACCCATATAAACAAGACAGTCTAGCAGTAATCTAACCACCACCACCACCACCACCATAAATTATGTTCATGCTGACAAAACTGACAACTCACATTTATTACAGGAAGTTAAATTAATAAACTTGTTTGATGTGATGAATCACTTAATTCAAACTAAGGATTTTGTATGAGGATTTTCTTGTTTTTCTTGGGGTGATGATAAAATAATAAGATATGGTGACATTCAAAGCTCAAGAGAAGCTTCTTATGTGAAAAAGGGCATTTGCTACGGCCCTCGACTCTGCTTAAAATAGCAGCTGTTTTAACATTAAAATAAAAAAATGGTTTAAAAATTAAAATATTCAGTGTTTAAGGGAATTTGTCACTTTGACTGTGGATGTCTGCTCAATGTTGATGTTGTTATATTGACCAGGAAAGCTGAATTCTCCTGCTTGCAGAGCTGTGCCAGCAGTGCCTACATGTACCAGGAGGCACTGCATGCAAGCCTCTGACACCCATGCTTGTATCACCACCCTAGCCTATAGTTAGGCTAATTGACTTTGTTGGCCAAAACATAGCATTAGGTGAGAAAAATACTCATCACTTAGACAATATATAGACCTATAGAGTACCATGGCTTTTTACCCATGATATTGTGCTGCTAGCCACCTGATAGTTTGTATTCTGATTCTGCCACCAGAGAATGTACACGTTACTGCATTATTATGTGCAGAAGCACATGATAAAACACTTTATAGCTCTATGTAAAATGAGCATTGCTGAGAAAATGCAATTACTGACAGTGAAAAGGCGCCAAAATGACAACTGAATCATTTTTCATCTGATATGAATAATAAACCAGCGCATGAAATGGTAGAGAAGTCATGGCACGGCGTTCCAGTCTCTCACTCATCACACTGTACGAGATGAAGGGTCAAATCTTCCAGTAATGCTTCTTAATGAGGACAACAGCCATGCAAAATTGACTTCTCATTTGATCACTGGAGACTTGTTTAATGGGCTGAGACAGCACAGTCTCTCTTGCATATGTGAGTTTACTCTGAGCATTTATTTCGACTCAGAACTGGAGGCAAAATGGTCGTTCTGGGCTGACACGAAGTTGCATGCAGCGTGACATTTCACTGACATAACACAGAGGGGGGAAACTGGCTTTTCCTCACTGGAAAACTAATCCAAAGTGACAGTCAGGCAGTGCCACTATTGGTCCCGCTCGACCCCCTTCCAGTGCCCACCCCTCCCTCCAATCCGCTGTGCCATGTGACCTGAATAGGTAACACCCACAGCCCTGACTATCAAAATAATCCCAATTCTAAAATCCAGACCCCTGGGTTAGGGCTTGTAATCAAGATCGAGAGGGTTTCCTCCACTCAAATGTGGGGAATTGAACCCATCACTGACCTTGGGTGAGCCTGTCCACAGGAAGTGTCCTTCTACTGTAACTCTCCAGGCTCTCCAGGGGTGAATTAGGGTGACAGTAAATTAAAGCTGCAGCGGCATCTCTTCTGAGCTCGTATTGATTTTTTATCAGGTTGAGATAAGTCGTAAAAATGAGGAGGCATTTGCTCTTTAAACTCCTGAATAACTCTCCTGTCCCTTAAGAGACCCTCCTACCTCCCTCGCTCCTGCAAAGAGCTGGTATTTCTGCCTCTTTCTACCCTTCTCCCCCCCATCCCCCATCCTCTCTTATCCATCACAACTACGAGTCACATTGCAATCTGTTGCAATCTCTCCTCCAGCTTCCCCAATCTCCCTCTGCTCTGCTTCCAGCTCACTCTGTCGTCATTGCCCCCTTCTGCCTGTCTGTTAGCCTCAGCGCGTTCTCTGTATCTGTGGGCTATCATAGTGATTCACTGTTGTGGGACGAACTATCTCCACACGGGTCTTCCCCTCCTTCACCCACATCCCTTTTTTTTCTGCTATCTTTGCTTCATCTCCCATCTTCCCTCAGCTGTGGCGGTCTGCCCTCCCCAACAGCTGGTCACTGTTACACTGTTCTGCCTAGGCTACGCTTAATCAGTCACAGGATGGCAGCGTGGCAGGAGTGGTGAGTGTATAAAACAAAGAGAAATGACAACACAGAGGCACGAGGAAAAACAATAGAAGAAAAGTCAAAGTGGCAGACTGAGAGAGAAGTGGAGGAATGATGGCAGCAGGATAAAACGTGAGGATTTATGAAGCTCTGGATGCAGAACAGTAGAGCAAGAGTTAGATATCGCATCTCTGTGTCTTTTGTTCTTTAAATAGCGCTGCTTTCATTCAGTAAAGCTGACATGCACACACACACAAAAGAGCTGAAGATCATAGTACTCACCACCAGCTTTGGACTCCTCTTGGCTGGCACCACTCCTGCAAAACATCGGCAGAGAGACAGAGAGAGCATTAATGACCTGCTGTGCTCTTCCTTCGTCCCCTCTGATCAAAAAAACTCCCCAGGACGAACGAATGGACCCTGGTTCCTGCTGCAGAGCAGAGCGCAACTGGCCCCGGCTCTCTCTTCCTCTTCCTCCTCCTCCTCCTCCTCCTTCTCCTCCTCCTCCTCTCTGTTGCTTTCGCTCTCTGAGCAACACACTGCGCTAGGCTGCTCGCTAATCCAAGTGATCTCCTCCCCCCCTGCGCTGTATCCAGCTCCACTCGGCGCTCTCACCCGTGCTATAAGAAGAGGAGCAACTGATCTATCTGCATTAGACAGGCTGACTTTATGCTGCAGCAGCCCTGGACTGCCGGTCCGAGCTACAGGTCCCCCACAACCCCCTACACACACCCCCCTCTTTAGTCTGCTTGCCAGCTGTCTCCAACACAAGCTCTCCAGCAGAATCTCAACTATTACCCACTGAGAAGGAGCTCAGCAGCTTGAGCGTCATATCAAAGGAAAGCCTGAGCTTCTGCCTTACTATGCACATCTTCTGAGCAACTACAGAGCAGTTTCCTCTCCTCTCCTCTCCACTCCCTCCGCTTCGCTCAAGGCTTACATTGAGAAGCTGATCTTCTCTCTCTGCCCTTTTTTATCTTGTTCCCTCCCTCTCCTCCTCCTCCTCCTCCTCCTCCTCCTCCTCCTCTCCTTCTTCTTCTTCTTCCGTGCACCATGACTTATTCTCCCTCTATCTGTCTCCATCTCTCTCACATACCAGTTAACACACTGTAGAGAGTCACCAAGAAGATCAATCTCATTTGTGCTAATGAAATATTAATACTTGGAGCCAGTCGTCAGGGGAGAGGATTCACAGCATACCAGTGTAGGGAATAATCTTTATTCCCACTTTACCCGCTTTATTCTCACATCCATCACAAGCCAACATTCCTCATGTAGGTTCCTCCACCTCCAACAGATTAACACAAACCTATTCAGACCAGTGATGTTAATGATTAATCATATATCTAGGGCTGCAACTAATGATTATTTTCATTGTCAATTAATCCGTCGGTATTTTTCCAAATTAATTGATTAGTTGTTTGGTCTATAAAATGTCAAAATAAATGGTGAAAAGTGTTGATCACCGTTTCCCAAAGCCCAAGATTGTCCTCAAATGTCTTATTTTGCCTACAAACCAAAGATATTCAGCTTACTGTCATAGAGAAGCAAAGAAACCAGAAAATATTCAGAACAAAGAAGAAGAAGAAGAAGAAGAAGAAGAAGAAGAAGAAGAAGAAGAAGAAGAAGAAGAGGCATTTGTTGAATAAGAGAAAAAAAAATTTGAAGAAAAACAAGAAAAAAGAAACAAAGAAAACAAATGCGTGGAAAAAACATATTTTGTATCTTATTAATTACCAATGATTAATTTATTGTTAGAATTTCCAAATATCGGTCGAGGAAAATGAACAAAATTTGCAACCCTAATTCAGACTGTTGATTTGATTTGATTGTATGCAAAGCTCTCCAAGAAAACTCGTTCCCCTCCCTGAAGCCCCTTTTTCTGCCACTTACTATACAGCACAGTATATGGAGACAAAAATAGACAAATGAGTGCATCAACAACATGAGGCACGATTGGGACAAAGAGTTGCTGTTGCCAAGGCAATCAAGTAGTTCTGTGTACGATGGCAGGAGTCTACTTTGTTAAATATGAGCAGCAGCACATTTACATTAGTGATCGACCTTTGATCCATCACAGTGTCATTCTACTTCATTTCTGCTACCAATGACAACGTATTCTTTCCTACAACGTCTGGTAACCAAGCATGCACAGAGAAAAACCAAACTGGAAGTATTAATGGAACGTTCCATCGACATTAAGACATGAAACAACATGCAAGCATCCATCTTAGCCTCTTTTCTGCTGCATTGGCAAAAAATCATTAAATGTTAAAACTCTCTGTTGCTGCAAAGCCCCTCTCTCTACACGATTCATAATTTATCCTTCCTATTTTCCCTCCCTCTCTCTATCTCTTCCTCCCTCAGATTATGGGGCAGCAGTTACTGGAGCAAGTGGAACATCTCAGCTGCTGATGAATGTTTGTGTGCATGTGTGTTTGACCCAGGAAGGACACACATCAGAAGGTCAGATGTCAATAGTAAGTGTTTCCCATTACAACAGCAGGTTGTATGACCCAGCAGCCCTAAATTACACAGTGAGTGAGGTCAATAAAAACCTTTCACTTTGAAACAACCTCTGAAAATCTTCAAACTGGCAATGAGGTCGACATCATTAGCGTCAAGCATATAGAAATGAGTTTAACTGTGGCCATATGGTAGTAAATTTGGGCACAGAGCTGAAGGAGAATAAAGATTCAAGGGACTGACGTAGATTGACCCCCGACTCTCCATTCATCCACTGTGTCAGCGAGAACAGCTGATTGAAATGCTGCACGGTGCGAACGCGTCTTCATGCATGATGCATTCTTTAAATCTGCTTAACACTTCCTCTGGCATTGTGATGCTGATGTATACATGTAATTCAGAGTCGATCGAATCGGGCTGAATGTAACATTTATGAGCAGCTGAAGCTCACTGGAAAAGAAATATGGGAATCGCATGTTCCTGCACACACGCAAGCATCCATGAATTCATGCATGCCATACAGATGTAATATCAGTACAGGCAGGCAGGTATGCAAGAAGGTGAGCGTTTATTAATGCACAGCACGCAGGCATCGAAGAGGCACGCACAGACACAGACGTAGCATTTACATTATGCACCGGGGCCATAATCCTCATATTTTTTACTCTGCTGAAACTGCTGAATGACAGTAAAGCTCAGCTCAATACCCCACAACAGAACGCCGCTCCGTTTAAAAGACTCTGAATTGATCACTGAGGATGCAACATTGGCTTAAAAGGCCTGATATTATTATCAGCAAGGCGCCCTTCCACCAGAATGACTAAGACTGTGTCCATTATCATTCAAATGAGAGGGGAAGTAAACAAATTGGAAGCGAAAGCGAGTGCCGACAGTTGTTTGGTGACCTAAACTGGCTCGAAGCGTCAGTGTGGAGGAGGCTGTTTTCTTTACTACTTTTACAGTAGACAGTGAAGTACGCTTAGAATAACAGGCAGAATTACAAAGAAATGTGCTAATGAGGAAATTAGTGAACAGCACTGAAAGCGGGGAGCGTAGATACATAATATGAGCATTAGTGTTTCTGCTCAATAGCTTGTATAATTTGTGTGTACTGGTGATAAAGAAGTGGGTCAGGCATTTGTATATCTCGATTAGCCTTGAAAAAATGTCCTTGCCATCTGTCCCATCCCTCGGTGCTACAAAATAACTTGTCACATAGGCTTGGTTGCACCAACATGATTAATTTTTTAACATGGTTTAACTTTAAATTATGCTGACCAAAACTTTAAAAACTAATTAGATTCTGTGGCACCAAAACTTTCACAATTTTATTATAAAGTTCCTCAAAGAAAGTTATAGGATAAAATGAACCCAAATGAGTTTAGTGATGTGTCTCTTCTTTCTTTCTCTCCAGTTGATCTGTTAAAACAGTCTGCCAATTACAGCCAGGCAGTCATCTCCTTTTTCCTTACTGTGCTGTTGTTTGTTTTTAATCTTCTAGTATTTGGCCATTTTGCTCC
>JAJHUR010085348.1:0-24021 GCA_027495735.1 Lutjanus campechanus
TCTTAACATACACGTAGTTTTATCTCGGTACACACCGACACACGCCGCTCCCGCAAGACCAAGCCTTCCTGCTGAATCACTGCCCCCCTCTTTGATAAACTGCTGAAACCGGGAGAGAAATGGGGCGAGAGGAGAGAAGAAGAAAGGAGAAGGGAGGGGAGGAGAGGAGGTGTAACCTCAGTGCCTCTGTCAGCTATACAGAGAAATTCATTAGCCTGGTTTTCTCGCAGCAGATCTCAGTGGGGAACTGGGATAATACGGCTGCTTTACCACGCTGCACGCATGACTTGTAGCTCTAGATTAAAACGATACCTCTTTAATGACCCAAAATACACCAGATTACAAATATTCACCGCTTTCCAAAGGTATTACATTTGCGTCAGAGTTGAAAAACCTCCAGAGCAGGATTAGTGCACCTCTCCTGTGAAAGCTACACTAACGACTTTGCTTGTTATAAATTGCTTTTAGCATTATTGCATGCAGGGAAGTCGATGCAGGATAATGCGGGATAGATGCACGGTAGGAGGCAGAGCGGCGAACAGGCCGATGACCACTGTGGCGCTCCTCAGAGCGGGATAGAGGAGCATTGTTGTAGGTTTCCTGTGGATAAGCACAGTCATTCTTCGGATGTCAAGGGAATAAACTTTACACACACACACACACACACTCATACTTGCTTCATTGTGTCTGCGAGGGAGGGAGTGCTGCTGATGGTCACATGATCCCCCGTGACTTGACCTAATGCTGCATTCAGGTCACATGGGGAATAAGTGCTGTGAAGGCTTGATGGTTAAAGCTTTCAGTGCCGAAGCTGCTGTTGATCACCTGATGACAGGCAGCGCTCCACAGGCAAAATCACTAAACTGTAACACTATATTTAGAATATTCTCACACCTTGAGTTGGCTGTTAAACAGCCTGTTACATAAGCCCAACATTGCTCTCTCAAAAGCAACCAAACTCCATAGTCAAAATCAGTCATTTTACCTCACAGAACACAGAAGACGCTGGTCTACTGCTGCCTAAATCTGTGCAGTTATTGTGTGACTTAGTGTTTTAAAAGGACAGTTCGGACTCAACAAAGACACAGAATAACACAAACAAACTAACAGACAGAGGCAACGTTAGATCAGCAACTCACAAGTTCTGCAAGATAAAATTACTGATTTCGCCTATGGAGTTTGGTTGCTTTGGAGAGAGCAATATTTAGCTTATATAACGGCTGTTTCCCGTCGGAAAAGGCTTCCTGACAGCCAACTAAAGGAGTAAAAATATTTTAAATATAGTATACACTTAAACTGACACTTATTCTTTTTAGGTGGGCTTTTTTTAGGTGGCTTAAATATGTAAAATTCAGTCCAGAACTACCCTGACAAACAAATTCTACTAAAAGAAGTTGCTGTTATTTATAGATTATTATGCAATGGTTTCACTGGTCCAACCCACTTGAGGTCAAACAGTGAACTTTCCATGACGGTTCACTCATATTTTCGTGGATGTTTAATGAGACAATCAACTCTGATAAATGTATTTTCACTATTTCAAAATTTCCAGTGGCTTGTAAGTTTGCATAACTATTGCGCAATAATTTCCATCATACACGAATGCAGCATTGGGAAGCTGCTTTTCACCTTTGCTCTCTATCTCTCTCCACTCAGCAGTTAGTGGATTACAAAATTCCAGTGATTCAGCTCACCATGGATGCACCTCACACTAGAAAACATGACCAGAATGACTCAGTGTCACGCTGTGCAAAATGCTCTCGTGAGTCTGGGAGAAGTGTCGTGCTGACAACGTCCAAAAATGACCAGAGGTCTGTGAGAGTCGCTGAAGTTTCTTGCAAAAAATTGGCACATCAAGTACACGCTCTCACCGAATCAATCCCGTTCCAGTAAATGCACGATCAGAAATAATTAGTAGCCTAAGTGGTGAAGAAAGATCTAACTGCATCTGTAACAAAGTGACTGTTCCGCCTCCCTCAGCAAAACTCTTCAGTTAAACATGTCTGTGTGAGCGTTGAGTGTGTGTGAATACCCAGGTCACACTAAGTGCCTGCATTGATCTGTGGACGCTCGGCTCGCTTTAAATAACTCCAACACTGCCACTGAAAGGCAGGAGGCCCAGCTTTTGCAGGGGCAACACCGCCGGAGGTTGTGCATTAAAGTTCCCCAACATGTTTTCAAGTATGATCGATATTTTGTTTAACGAGGATATACTGACTTTTTAACCGTGTGTTTGTGTTTGCGTAAAGGACGCAGGAAATGCGAAAATGAAGTTAAAAGCAAGTATATCTCCAGCCTTAGCGTTAGAGGAAACATCGGAGAGATTCGGACAAAAATCATAGATAAGGGCTGCAAAATAAATCGCAATATTATAAAAAAGGAAAAATGTGGGAGTAAATAGCATTATAATGAAGCACAATAGTCCTACAGAATGCCTTGGCCTTCAAATCTTGTTCTCAAGATCTCAGAAAAATGGAACAGATCCGCTTCTATTCCCGCTTATCACATATCGCAATTTAAGTCAAAATAATTGCAATATGCCTTTTTTACTAAATTGTGCAAGTGTAGGCAGCGTATTTGCGCTCGCTCTCTGTATTGACAAGTCCGCTCTGCACTGGAGGTTTCAGGTTTCTTTACCTGCATTTGCATTATTTAAAGTTTTAAGTTACTTCAGTTACGTTACGGTCGTGTCACTTCCGGCACCTGACGTGTATAACATATTTATTTTAACCCAAACAAGCCACAATAACAAGATAGTTTAGCATGCATTGGCATTTGACCTGCCACCACTGTCATATCCATTCAAAAAATTAAGAAACGACTATTTGGCATTTTATGAAGGCGTACGTGCCACACTACGTCTTATGCAGGAGCTGTAACATCTTCTGGTTGCCTAGCAACCTCACAAAGCCTCATCCCGCGACTCCATTAAGCTTTAACGGGCAGACGCGACAATGATATCAATTTTCTCGTTTGACTCTGGAAGATGAAGGCAAATAAGCGCTGAAACTCTTTTAACTTTGGCGGCTACGTCGGGAGAGAAATTCTTTGCCAGCCGCTGCACTCGAGTGTTTTAATAACATGTGGAGCTTTTACGGTCTCTACCTGAGCCCCTGCTGACTGCACAAACATTCACAAGCAACAAATAATCCACCGCTCACTTAAAAACAACAGATTTTTCTTTCATGTTTTTGTGTTTTTACTGATTTGACTCATCCACCTACAGGACAAAGCACTTAGAGCAGGAGCCGTAATGCATTTATAATATTTGCAGCTACCTGCGCTCCTGTGGGGTTTCATTATGCGAGTCAGTTCTGTTCATCAGGCTTTTTTATTTTCCTTGGGGGTGACGCTGCCATTAGCTGCTGGTCTAGCGTGCACGTGTCCTACCTCACTCTGATAGTGCTTCACTTCCTGCTGTAAAGTAATGCCGTCTGCATGTCTCCCAGGAGCGCGGAGAAAAGTACCAAAATGCTTTCAATACTTTTCATCTTCTTCTTTATTTCCCAACTTTTCATGCTCCGCATCCCTCTGCCATTCGTTAATGGGAGCACTTCTCTGTCTTCCCTAATGTTTGTCCTGCAGGGACACTGCTGCTTAATGGAGTTCATTACACTGTTTGTGTTGCCGGTAAGCGTTCCCAGACTTCACACACACCAACACACAAGAACCACAAACTAAAGAAAATGAAAACTGTACGTCTACTGCTGCATCTCCACAACTCGGCAATAAAATTACTTCCATCATCAATTACTTTGCCTAATATTTCTGCTTATTCAATTAACAATTTATAAAATGTCAGAAAACAGTGAAAATATCCAGTTATGATTTCCCACAACTCAGACTGCTTAGATTGCTTGTTTTATTCCACCAGCAGCCCAAAATCAGATATATTCAGTTTTCTATCATATAATACAAAGAAAAGCATCAGATCCTCACATTTGAGAAGAGAACTTTGGGCATTTTTGCTTTAAAAATGACAGAAACTGTTTATCAATTGTTAAAATGGTTGCCAATTTTCTCCAGATTGTCAAACTGATGAGTCAAGTCAAGTTAATTGATGTTGACGTGCATCCAAGGAAAATTCAATAAAAGAAAATCTCAAATCTGTCTTTAGATGCTCAATTTGGGAAAAACTCCACATGAAAACATCATTTTCAAGGGGAAACCATTAAGCATTAGTCTTTGCAGCTCAAAATAAAACAGAAAAAGTTAAATGTTACAACTAATGACCAAAGTTAAAGATGAATAAAGAGCAAAATACAAAGCATCTCTTAAAAAGTTGTCAGTGTGTATCCAGAGCAACAATTAGTTGATTAGCTGTCAACTATAAAATTAATCACTAACTATTTTGACAGACAATTAGTCATTTAAAGTAATTTTTAAGAAAAAATTTCAAAATTTGCTGATTTCAGCTTCTCAAATATGAATATTCTTGGACAATTTCTTGGACAAAAAAAGAAATTTGATGACATAACTTTGGACTTTTGGACTTTTTTACATTTTATGGACCAAACAACAATCGATGATGAGAGTAATCGTTAGTTGCAGCTCTAATGAAACAGCTTTTTGTAACATATGTCAACATGTAGGGCTAAACTCTATAAACAGGTATCTGAAAATGAATGCAAAAAAGACAAATGCAACCTAGGAGTCTAAGAATATTGGCTGAAGATGATTTAGATTATTAGCTTCTCTAGAATTTATCTGCATTCATGTGTCTCCAGTTGCTAATCAGACAAACGACTGAGATGAGTGGTGCACAGAAGAGGAAGTCTTGGCCCAGATATCAGAGACTGACCCGACAGACAGGATCCAGATTCGCAGTCATTATTTGAAGGGTATTAAAGTTCAAACTGCAGTTTTTTTTTATGCCACAAGTGGAACAGGAATTCTAGAAATGCAGCTTCACACAGTTCAGAGACGAAGACAAACTACCTACAACATTTTTGCAAACGTGCCAACAGTTATCAGCGGCGTTAGGTGTCATCTGATGCCTCTAAGGTAGCTCTTTGTCACAGAGGAGCGAGGTCTAATTAAGAATGCAACCACACGAGGGACTGAATGAAAGAAAAATATAAGCAACGAGGAAACTTTACCTGAGCGAGCCTCTTCATTCTCACAGTCTAACAATCCATTCACACGCTGTCAGAAAATAACGTCATGTTGCAGTAATCAGGGTGTGTTTAACCTCTTTCTGTCTCTGCCTCCATTCCTTCTCCACTCTGTCTACCTGACTGGTGGCTCCTGTGGAAGCCTGGTTGGTTTTGCTGGTCTGGGCTCCGGGTGGGTGAGGGGGGGAACTTTAAATCGATCACATGATGATCAACTGATACAAAACTGCATTCAAACCCTGATTCCAGCCCTCCTCCCCTCTTTGTTTCCATTCAGCCTCCAGTTTGAATCAACTTTAGGAAAGCTAAAACGCTTGAGTCTTGGTGTTTCCTTCACGAACCAATGAAAAGGATGTTGCTTTCATCTCATGTTACTCCTCCTTTCTCCTGAACACCAAAACAAACAAAAGCATTTCTCAAGCACAAACTAATGGGCACATAATTACAACTGTCAAGTAAAACGCCACGTCATAATGCCAGTAAATCCAGCAATTCAACTTGTAAAAAAATATTAAACCACTTTGATAATGGGTTGATGGTTAAAGCAATTTTTCGTGCATTTTCAGCCACTCAGAGATGGAGATTACCTGCTTGTCTCTGTTTATTATCATATCAAACTGAATATTTTTGGGTTTTGGACGGACAAAACGAGACATTTAGACACCATCTTGGACTTTGACAACATGACAATCAACTTCAGTCTTTGTTCTTATTTGATAACCGCTGATAAATAAAAATATTTGTATAACGGTGAGTAAAAATTGACTTTGGGTGAGTAAGTGAAAAAATATTAACGTTAAACATTGAAACTTGACTTCAGCTTCATTCCAATCATCTATATACTTTACATTTTACTTAAACACACTGCTTTGACATTAGTTATTCTCTAATAACAATGATAAATTGATTATTAAATTAATCACCAACTATTTTGACAATTGATTAATCGACTTGAGTCATTTGTTCAAGAAAAAAAGTAAAAATTCTCTGATTTCAGCTTCTTAAATGTGAATATTTTCTGGTTTATTTACTTTGGGTTGTGGACAAAACAGACATTTGAGGACGTCATCTTGAGCAAACTGACAAGATTTTGACAATATTAATTAACTGATTGATGCAGAAAATAATCAACAATAAGTGTGATATCCATCTGATTCTATTGTATTATTGGATATCAATTAATTCTGTGTTTTGTGCTGTTTCCAGTTGAGCTTCGCTGCTCCCCGCTCTCTTCTGTTCTGTTCTGTCCTATTCATGGTGTTTCATTGTCACATGTCCCCATGAATCCTGCTGCCCTTCCATGTCGCCCAGGAAGACAAACACACTCATGCACACACACAAAAAAATGTGAGTGTGAGAGGGCGCAAGAGAGGAGAAAATGACTACATGGTCAGTTTGTTCTTCATTATCTCCTTGACAACCATGAGATTAACAATCTTCCTCTTTCTCTGCGCTCACTTCTTCCTCACTGTCTGAATTTTTCTTTTTTTTCTTTAGATTTTGTCTCTCATCCATCATCCATCGATTCTTTTTGTCTGACGTCCGTCACAGTGTAATGCTGTCAGACTCTATGAGATATTTTATGATCAATAAGGGGAACAACACACAGACTGCAACAAAAAAAATCTTCTTTTCCCATCAGTCATTCCTTAAACTGCCTGGCAACAAGTGTGATTATCACATCTAATCGCAGGATAAATCAGAGGGATGAGGGGAACCTAACGGCATCATGTGGCCGTCATGAGACCGGTCACCTGACCGGGGCTGAGTACCGTGATGGAAATGGATTCCTAGAAGTTCTCTGAAGAAGATCTCTGCAAGATCCTCACACGTTCCAGCTGTTCCAGTTAAAAGAAGCACAAGTGTGTGTCACGCATAGTCACAATTACAGCTGCAGGAGTGGTCATTACTGCTGTAATGCACTCAACATCTCGCAGGGCTGCAGCTGCAACGCAAAATAATTGATCATGAAATAAAGTGAAATTACTCACTGAACAGAACGCACTTAAAATATACACGAATGCACTTCGCCCCTGGTGTTGGCAGAACACCACGCCGGTTTGATGCACAAATCCTGGCAGTCCGCCGAGCCCTGCGTCTACTCCACTCCTCCCACCAGCGCTGGTCTCGACTATTTTATAAGCCGCTGCTGCAAGTCTGCTTTTATTTACAGCATCTGAATCTTTAAGACCACTTCAAACTTCACAGGAAAAAGAGTTCTTCCTCTTTAGATATATAGGAAACAGAAAGCAATGCTCCATTATCAAGCAGGCCTGCAAGTAACGATTATTTTCATTATCAATTAATCTGTCTATCATTTTCTTGATTAATCAATTAGTTGTTTGGTTTGTAAAATGTCAAAAATGTAAATGCCAAGACAACGTCCTCAGAAACCAGAAAGTATTCATGTTTAAGAAGGTAGAATCACAGAATTTTTACTTTTTTCCCCTTAAAAAATTACTCAAACCGATCAATCGATTACCAAAATAGTTGGCAGTTTGATAATCGATCATTTGATTAATTATCGCAGCTCTATTATTGCAGGATATGATAGGCCGTTTACGTATGAGCCAGGCTGTATTTATGTGCTTTCGTGACAGTTTGCATTAAATGCTTTCTACGTCTGAACATTTTATTGAACAGTTTTCTTATTGCTATTGATAAAGTTCTCCATCGTCAATACATATCGCTCGTGTTTTATTGCCCTGGCCTAATAGATTTTAACCTCTTCAACTCCACGGGGACGACGTCCATGTCCTCAGCTGACATCACTGTCTTTCAGAGGCTGTTGTGAGCTAAAGAATCCATCGGCACCGACCATCTCACGCTAGCTTGTCAGGAAGGGTAACGATCCAATCATCGACAAATGTTATTAATATGATATAATATAATATATTCTTTTGGGCCATTCATGTTCCTCAAGGTCTTAGTGCTTTAATGTGGTATTTTTATCAATTCTCAAGTGGTCAAAAGTAGCTAAATTTTGCGACAAATCAGTGTAACAAACTCCAAACTGCTCCAACAACTTATGAGACATGATAGATAACGAGAATGACCATCATATACTTCAATCATAACATCTCAAATTAATCTTCAGGTTCCCAGAATTCAGATGATGTGCACCGCTTTTATGTAGCACATGTTGTTGACATGCTATCTCCCCTTAAAGACCCCCCTGTCCCCTGGACTTTCACTCCCGAGTTTGTGCCTTTTGCTTCCACCTTCGTGCTGTAAATCAGTCTCGCAGGTCGGGCGCCTCATCCTGCTTGCTGGCACACGACGTAAAAAAGTACTGCAGGGTTGCAAATTTAGCGGAGGCTTCTTTTGTTTGTGGGAATTACACTAAAATATTAATGCGGTGATTATTTATTCATGCTAAAATGCTACACACACGCTGAGGCACGTTTAAAGGATTTCGTGTTGTCATTTGGGTTCATCCTGATCAATGCTGCACTAGTTGGACTACGTATATTATTCTCCTGTGTTATACTTCTTCTAGTCTGTGTGTATAGTCCTGTGCTGCATCTTTAACCATGTTTCTATCAAATTCTCAGAGGCCTTTTTGAGAACCACTTTCCAGACAACTCTACTTCTGCTTTATGTTGAAGAGCCTCTATCCTCAGGTTCGCATGTCCATCATATACTGCAGAATAATGACAACTTTTTGAGGCAAACCAAAGACCATTTTGGCTCTAATGCGACAACATGTCTTCTCAGTTCTATCAGAGACGTGTCAAAGTGCAGTGATGTGTGTTTTCAGTATTATATCACACTGCAGTTAGAGAGAATCACAGCCATCTGCTGCCAAAGTGCATCGATGATGTTACAGAATAATCGATGTCGTTTCACGTCCACGAGTTGTTGAGTTTTGAAATCACTTTAGTGCTCAGCAGTTTTCGACTTAATACCCAACGTTCACAATCCACTGCCCCGTATCATCAGCACTTCCAGGCAATAAAAACACCGGCTTGTATTTTGTCGCTTGGCAACAAATGCGCCTTCAGGAAGAGGCAACTGGATCTTTCATAAGTTGTTGTACTACAGTTTGTTACGGGCCTCCGAGCTGCTACGAGCTGCAGAAAGTGGCTTCGCAAGTGCTCCCTTTGGATGTCATTGAAAAGCTTTTAACTCTGCCTCAGGAGAAACTGCAGGAGCCCCGTGTTCTGTAATAAATCAGCCTTTTGTGAAGGAAAACAAGCTCAAATGTCGGTATTATTCTCAAAAAAAATGAAGATAAGATGAATGCAAGTAAGGATGAGTGCATCCTGCGACTGCAAATACAGTGTTTTACATTCTGTCCCAGTACAAACTATGTAAAAACTCTGTCTTTTGTAGATGCTACAGAGGACGTTTAAAATT
The DNA here is from genome assembly GCA_027495735.1 of Lutjanus campechanus. Taxonomy (NCBI): domain Eukaryota; kingdom Metazoa; phylum Chordata; class Actinopteri; order Lutjaniformes; family Lutjanidae; genus Lutjanus; species Lutjanus campechanus. The sequence continues at coordinate 9,474 of JAJHUR010085348.1, forward strand.
AAAGCCTTTCTCTTGTTCAGTCATGTGGACCTGTGACAGAAGTCTGAAGAGAACTGATGTGTTCTGATGTAAACATTAATATTTTTAATAATGCACCAGCTCACAGCATTAGTTCTCTGAAACCTTTTGAATCAAATCTAATTAATTTGGGTAATCTGAATTGATACTGGAAGAAAACACAAAATATTTGCATTTAAAACACTGGAATCAAACTATTTAGATTTTATTCTTCTTGTAAAATGACTCAAACCAATTAACTGATTACCAGAATAGCTGGAAATGTATTAAATAATTGATTCATTGTTGCAGCTCTATATATAGGGCTTTTAAATCACGATGTTACAATGATATTAATGGTTTAATAAATTCATTTTTTAGTCTATAAAATCTCAACAATTGTGAAAAGTGCTTATCACAATCTCCCACAGCCTAAAGTGACGTCTTCAAATTGTTCTTTTGTCCAATCAACAGTCCAAAACTCAAAGACTCTTCATTTACTGACATAAAAGTCAAAGGAAAGCAGCAAATTCTCACATTAAAGAAGATGGAAGCAGCAAATGTTTAACATTTTAGCTGATAAATGAATGAATGATCAAAAATTATCAATATAGCTTGCAACTAATTTCCTTACAACCAACAGATCAATTAATTGTTGCTGCTCTACTTGGATATATTAGAAAGAAAAAAGCCTTTCTTTCAGCACGTACCAATGTCAACTAAACAAAAAGTTCATAAAACGCAAAAGAAGGAAGCACGAATCTTTAAGGGACTAATGACGTCAACCAAAAGCGATCAATTTCTTGCAAGTAGGCAAAATTCTTCTTCACTTCCTGTGTGAACATAAAACAAGAGAGCTACAACCAATAATCCAATAATCAATAGTTCTACAATGATGCTAATGTCTTAGGCAAACACTCTAAAGAGAGGCAGTGAAACGGGGAGACGTGAGGGCTAAATGGAAGAGAGAGAGAGAGAGAGAGAGAGGAGGGGTGAGGGTGGGGGGGGTGATGTCTGCAGAGTGCAGCGTCAGCATCTATACGTAAGAAGAGGGGGTGTACGCTCTCACTTCACTTCACTTTTCTTCCTCCCGCTCTCGCTCTGACGTGAGGCCCGTGGGGAATGGCGTGTTCCAGCAGCAGCAGCTATCATTCCCTCAGACAGGGGGAACATTAAGGTGTACCTGCCCCCCTCAGCACTTTCGCCGGCACCCCCGGAGCAATGTTATTATGATGACCCGAGTTCAAACAACATCTCTCTCTGTCTCGCTCTGTATCGGTCTCTCTCTTTGGATAGAGGCCTCTACGCACCATTAACCCCGGGCCATCCATCATCTGTCTCCTTGTTCAACGGGCTGTAATACACCGTTAATGTTACTGCAACGACACCGATACGAACCCTTAATGGAGCTCGCGCTCTTCAGCAGGTACTGCGTGGGCAATGTGAGGAGATCAACTTTTAGAAAGTCATGATACAGGACTTTTATGTCTTTTATGTAGATAAGCCAATTTAGAAAAGGAGAAAACACATATTTAAAAAGCAGCTTTAGACTTTACATAGTGGTTCTATAGTAGTAGATGATTAAAAGAATCTCTGAAGCTTCATTTTTGTAGATATTTCTCTGGCCTGTGCTTATTTTTTTTTGTCAATTACTGGATACTTTCACCTCTTCAAGCATTCAAGAATTATTCCACTGAAACATGGAGGGAAAATAATCACACTTTGACCTTTGCAACGAGTGACAACGATCACAAGTAGACTTTTAATTTGAAAGGGGTCCAACAAAGGTCTTGGCCAGCCCTAAAACCAGAAGATTTTAAATGATATAAAACTAGAGCTGCACAGTTAATTGCAAAATAATTGAAACTGCAAAATGGTCAAGTGCAATATTTTTTGAAAAGGTAAAAGCTGCATTATAATGAAGCACTGTAGAGGTGCAGAGATGCCCTAGTCTAAAAATCTCGTTCTCCAGATGTGTGTTTGGAATAACGTCACATCATCATGATTTTAAGTTGTTTTTTCAGTGAAAATTTAAAAAAACTATGATGCAAAAATGATCATTCCCACCAATCATTCATAAATCATCATCAGCAACTGCAGTATCTGTCAAAATAATGGCCACAGTCTATTATTTTCTTACAATTGACTCCTTGAACAATCAAATTATTGTTTCTGCTCTACATGGAGCCTAGAAATCATCGCCTGGGTCCAGACCTTTGAATCCGACTGATTCATCTGGCATCATGACATGAAACAGCACTTTCTCGGTTGAAAAATGAAAAGTCCAATGAGCACCTCGGGGGCACTAACGATTAGACCATTAGCACCACAGGTGGGACTGACGCCTGTGTCAAGCTGTTGTCAAGCTGTGAACCGGCTGACATCGCCGATGACTGATTGTCCTCAACCACTGAGCCTTCAACCATCGTAACAACATGACTGAAAAGCCATCTGTGTTTTTGGTAGTGTGTCCCCTAAGAGTTTGCATGAGGCAGGAGTCGGTGGCGAAGTTATAAAAGAAGAATTAAAAAATGTCTCAAGTCTGCAGGCCGAACTAGCCAGCTAGCATTGTGTGAAGCTTCAGAGTCTGAACGCAGCTAAGCTACAGACGTGTGGTTTGTACTCGACTCCCCTCTCAAAACCAGTACGCAGGCACGGCTACGCGTCAGTGTCGACTTAAAACGACATCAGATTCAAGCCGATGATGTTGGTCTAAAGTGATCAAGCGGTCAGTTTTCCTTCCCCGTGGAAAGGGGAGGCAACGTCAGACTGAAAAGAAGTGACAAGTCAGGCAATTTAAATCACACAAATCTGCAGAATATTATCAGATTTTAGAGCTTATAGATGCAAAATTACATGATAAATAAACTCTTAGACTTCGATGTATCTGTAAACGTATATTTTAATCTCATGAGAAAAGTTCAAATGTCATAAGTAAAGTGCAAAAAGTGCAGTTTATATAGATCGTGTCTCTGTGAATTCCTGTTTATCAGTGAGCTCTATCATCAAATTAGTATTTGAATGCTGCTAATTTACGTCTCACAATTCACTTTCGTTTCATTTGTTGATGCCGTTTTAGTTCTTGCCTCGTTTTTCACTTTTGTTTCAGTTTCGTTGATGAGGTTGATTGGTATTTGACTCATGAATCATCATGTAAACAAATACAAGGTGACTGCTGGACGTGACTGAAAAGTGAAGCAGCAGCCAGGCCCGAGCGGTGAAACAATCCCAGCGCGGAGTGGCTTAACGAGAGCCTGCAAATCCTTTTCAGGTAAAGAGGTTAACCCTGGTGCACTTTGTGGATTGTGGACAGTATGGACGAGCGGGTGTTACATGATTAGCATGAGGCTGAGGGGAAACCTGCCGCTGTTGGCACACACACTCGAGCACGTTCCTAAAACCATTATGCAGCTTCGCAACAACGTGGCTGTCCTTCAAAATAAAAGACCTGATTCAGTAACTTTTGATGCACACACTAAGTTGGTATAATTTCAACATAATTAATGACATTAATCTGTTCCTGATTTTTTTCCAGGGCACCCCGTGGAATCCCCTCAAGCACCCCCGGGTGTCCCTGGACCCCACGCCGAGCCGCCCCGCCGTGAAGACTCTATAACAAGCTACACAAACGTCAGTCCACACCATCAGTCGGCCAGTCTGCTTATAAATTATTGACAGCTCGACCGAGCCAAGAAGTTCATGTGATCCGCTGCCCCCTGCGTCACCTGCCTACTACTGTATTCCACCTCCCCACTTTACTAGGCAGACACAACACTATGATCACTATTCACTTACTCCTGCAGTTATTCCTGCACACATCATATAGATCCTGGAAAACATGCAGCGTGCACTAATTAGAAAATACAGCAGGTGGGTAATAAGCAGTAGGAGATCAGTGATTGGCTTAGATTTGAAAGTATAGCTGCAAAATGGATTAAGTGGGTGAAGGTATAGTGAACACCAGTAACCCTTTAATCCACTATGTGAAGGCAGGAAGCCAGACAGAGAGAGACAAGAGCCACTTCCTGTCCTGAGATCCAGATTAGTCAGCAGCAGAGGAATGCTGCCTGTCCGGCTGCTTTTAACACACACACACCTCCACACACACACGTTTGGTTTGTTTCAGGCACAGCTGCAAACCACTGCTGCAAATGTTATCATGCATTATTATCACCACTGTTCTGTTTTTATCCCTTTTATCAATTTTATTTGTTTCTATTGTGTCGTTTGTTTCTCATCTTACTCTATTTTATTATTATTATCATTGCATTTAAATCTATTTTACTGTGTCATTGTCTTATCTTTATTCTTTGTCTCTGTTTTATCTATCGTTATTATTTTACTCTATATTATCAGTTTGTCAGTCGTCTGTTGAGCAGTTTGACTTGCACCGGCCTGTTTGAAAGGTGCTATTAGAGCTGCAATGACTGATCGATTAAGCAATTATTCATTGACTATTAAATTAATAGGCAACTATTCTGACAATCAATTAATCATTTTGACTTTTTTTTTTGAGAAAAAAAGGGACATTTTTGGTTTCTTTACTCCTCTGTAACACTAAACAAACAAAACATCCGAGGACGACATCTTGAGCTTTGCAAAACAGTGATCAACATTTTCATTTTATGGACCAAACATCTAATCAATTAATCAAGAAAATGATCAACAGAATAATTAATAATGAAAATAATTGCTGGTTTAGTTAAGAACATTTCAATAGTTCAAATTTTATGTAATAAAAGATTAGAGAATCGACTGAAAATTGATGAATAAAATAAATTATTTTCCAATAAAACTAATTAATCATATAAGCACTGAATTATAATGCACATTAAATTAAAGTCTTTTATAATTTTGTATGAAAACCAAGCTTTTTTTCTCTCATGCAAAACAAGCAAGGAGCTCTGCTATTTATGACTACCATGGTGGGAAACAAGAATCACAATTTGGGATTATTTTTTACGTCTTGACGGTAAGAAGAGTCTTTGATGATTCTTCAGAACAGTGTTACGTGTTGTTCAGCGTCCTTCAGCGCTCGCTGGGGGATTTATTTTTCTGACAAACTGATGCTTAGAGCTGTGAACTTGAATGTAATGATGATGCATGAGAGGAACAAACTGGGGCTGGTTTCCATGACACTCACGGGCACCGATCAAGACACTGGTGACACCTCATTTCTGCTGCACTTCGGTTAAAACTCCAGTATGTGTGTAAATGCAGTGAACATGTTTCCTCTTTCTTTGTAAATAGGCAACTAGCAGCTCCATGCATGTTACAATCACAGCCTGAGTAAAAAGGATTAAAAGGTGCTGTTGTAGGTAAAATACTAAAAATTACATCAGGAATTTAACTGTTAAAGGACTGTATGATATCAAAACTGTTCAGAAAGGCAGACAGTGAACATGTAACAAGAAGAGAAAAGTTATTTGATGAAGTGTAAAAAGTCTCATCTCTGCAATGCGCTGAAGACAGTAGAAAGTGAGTCTATAATTTAGAGCAATAAATGTACTTTTAAAACTTTCAGAGCCTCAAACAACCCCCGAGAAAAGAAGAAAAGCAGGGCAGCGAGGCAGCGGAGTGAGTACAGTACAAGTACACTGGGTCTCAGTGCTCCTGCATGTCACTGTGATTACACTTTGTTCTCATTCAGCCTGGACAGGAGCGACAGCCACTAACATTACAACTCTTCACTTTCAAAGAAAGATATATGCTTACATAACATCCCCTGTCTTTTTTCTTTTTACCTCATCAGAGAGGGCAGCAACTGAAGACCAAATAACCCTGCAACAGTACAACTGGTATGCAAGTGGTACAGTGTGTCCTTATTTCCAATATCATCTTTAGAGTATTGCCATAATCACATTAAGTGAGCACTGATAGAGTGTTTTATAAATCTGCACTCACAGGATTATAAATCAACTAGTTTAAAAATGGTGTTTATCTGTTTTTGCAAATTAACTCCTCATTTGTGCAATGAAAATGAGCTTTATATTTTGGAAAACCCCTTGTCTACACTAAGATTTAGAGATTACTGCAGGACACTAACTCTCCAATGAAAGCCAGGTCATGCACCTTTGAGAAATCTGTTCAATAATCAATCTATCCATTATCTATAACTGTTTATCCTTTTGCAGAGGCTGAAGCCTATGCTAGTTGACGCAGATGTAAACAGATGTGTTATCTTAATTTTTAGGATATGTAGGACAGAGAAGATGCAGATTTATTTATGTTAAATTCCAGATTAGATAAGAGTTTTTGCAACATCACGATGTGCTTTCAGATTATTTGACTGCAATGGGTGGAAAAAACTTTTAATCATTTGTTCACTGAACAGTTATTAAAAAGTTATTAGAGACATGAATTAACTTTTAATGCTCAAAAAGCCTCCAGGGGTGTTCGAGCTTGATTCTGATCTGCTTTATCGTTCAGTTATTGTGAAATCACTGCATAAAAACGTCCAGCCGTTATATTTGTTCACTATCAACAGACAAACCTCAGCATGCCCAAAGCGTTATATGGCTGTCAGCTCATAAAGCCGACTGGTTCCTGGATAAAAGCCACAAATAAATAATCATATGCTACGAATGCTTAGAACGCTTCAAAAGAAGGAGAATTTATTGCAATCCCTTCCTTTTTCAATTTTCGATTATTAATCAACTATTTAATTAATCTGTGACTATTCTGATAATCAATTAATCATTTTGAGTCATTTGTTAAGAAAAAATGACCATATTCTCTAATCTCAGCTTCTAAAATGTGAATATTTTCTGGTTTCTTTGCTCTTTTATGGACCAAACAACTAACTAATCAACTAAGAGAATAATCAACAGATTAATCTGTAATAAAAAATAATCATTAGTTGCAGCCATAAACTAAATAAAGGCTGAATTTTCCCTGTGGTCAGAGGGAGGATCCTCCATCATACTACAGGCTCCCTGAACTGACTGATATTTCATAAAGTCCAAGTATTGACAAGCAGATAAATGATCCTGTCCCTAATCTTAAGCATTCAGCAGCCTCTTTGCATCCGGGTATTTGCAGCTGCAATGCAATCAATTTAACCCAAACCCATTTGTCTGAAGCAGTTATCCAGATCAATTACAGCAGCAGACCTCATCAGCATCCCACATCCTACCAGTCACAGGCTTGTCTCTGCCTGTTTCTTACTACAGGGCTCCATTTCACCCTCTGCACGGCAGGGATTTTATTTAATCAGCCGTTTGGGAGGCCGTGTCTAAGCCTCGGCGTGGAGCATGGAGCCGGGGTATAAACCTCGCCGGGTCTCATGTGAGCAGGGTCTCGCTCTGTCTGGATTATTGTCAAACACATTACTGTGGAGCCTAATGCAACTCACAGCCATACAGGCCGGCTGCTCCACTGCTGCCCATCGATTTGGCTAGCAGGGAGAAAACAAGTGGATTACATAATTCATGTGACTGGCTGTTCCATTTGTAGGTTCGCTCAAATGGGAGAAGCAGCATTAGAAATTACGCAGAATAGCTCACAAACATGTCCAACAATTCAAAGTTAAAGTGCATTGATTTCACCTTTCACGAGAATTAGACCTCACTGATTTTGAGGCCGACTTGTCAATATTTTTTTAGCGGAATGATAATTGCTGTCTGTCTGCATCTCTTGGCGTGTTCTGTCATGACCACATATTTAGCCTACTCTCCAGAACGCTGCGTTACGACAGGTGATAACGATAGGTGACTCCACCTTTCACTTGTTAAAGTTCCAGTCTGATTTGCTGACTGAAGGTGAAAGCTTGTGTTTGAACACAATGTGCAAAACTTGAAATAAAAGCTTCAGAAGCCAAATATAACTGACTGACGTTTTAACACAACTTTGGTTATTAGCAAAAACTGAACTTCCCTCAACTCTGATTAGCTGCCTGAAGGTGAATGTGGTCCATTTGAGCAAAATGTGTCGTACTACATGCACCAAATCTCATTCAAAAATCATAAACATCCTTAGTTGTGAGCAAATAAGCCTACTGAACTTCTCCTAAGTCTGATTTGCAAGCTGACAGAGAGAGGTGCTGTGTTTGAACAAAACGTGCAATACTGGAAATAATATCTTCATATGTCGAATAGTTATTGACAAAGTTTACATGCACCAAATCTGACGTTTTAAAACACATTCCTTCATTATAAGCAAATACTTAACTTGCTTCAATCAACAGATGCCAAATAGCCTCATTCACAAAAAAAGATGTTTTAACACATCCCTGGTTATTAGCAAATCCTTGACATCCTGTAACTGTGATTTGCTGACTCAAGGTGGAAGACATCTTTTATATGTGCCAAATCTTATTCAGAAATCTGACGTTTTAACAGTCTGACTATGCAAAAGTCCCTGCTTAATTTGACATATATTCTTCTCAAAACAGCACTTTGAATTAAGTACAAAATTATAAAATAAAAAATAACCATGTAATATCACGGTATATATTGCCACAGTCCAGTATCAATACATTTTTTAATATTGTCACACCCCTACAAATAATAATTGACAAAGTTTATATGTGCCTCTGCACCAAATCTCATTCAAAAAACTAACGTTTTAACACATTCCTTGTGTTATGAGCAAATTAATTTAATTTTAATGAATTTCTCTCAAGATTATTGCTAAGAATCCAAAAGTCACCACTTTTATTATAAAGCTACCATGTTATATAGGTTTACAAGCCATGAAGGCGTATTTAAGACGAATAAATCTACTATAAAGTTGAAAAGTCATCAGTAGATTATATATTATTTGAACAGGAGCTGGTGTCAGTGACGACTATATACTCCTGCCGAATTGTTCACTTAAACCCGCCATTGTTAAACACGAAACTATGACATACTATAACATGAGTCATAGTTCATAGTGCTTTTATAGCGCCTGACAGTTTCCCAATCATTTCCCCATGGGCTTCTCTCGTGAGTGAAACTTAATCCCGGATGAGTAGCCGCTTCGGCGGAATTTGAAACCAGTGGTGATAAAAACCTCACACTTTTTTCCTGCTTAAATCTCCGTGAATCGTAAAGAGCTTTGGTCCGCGGAGAACAAGCGGTGATAGAGCGTACACAGAGCGGACATAAGCGCTTTATACAACTTACATATCTGCTGATGAGAGTCCGAAGAGTGCTGAAATCCATCCCCATCCTGTCCCTCCGTCCTCCCCGGACACTTCCCCGTCTTCGTCTCTCTGACTCGTCTTTCCAAAGGTTGTTTTACTGTCGGCGCTAACTTCTTTTCAGTTCTCCTCCTCTGCCCATGACTTTCACTCCGCTTCTCTTCTTCTTCTTCTTCCTGAAATAGAGAAAAAAAGTCGCTCCGATAAAAAGCTGCTCCTCGTAAACCTGAGCTCACCTACGAAGGGGGGACAAGTAGCAGGAGGAGTGTCTGTCTGTGTCTGTTAGGACAGTTCATACAGGCACAGACAAGTGTCCTGCTCCTCCTCTGAGACAGGAAACAAACTAGTATCAAGTCTCTCCTCCTCCTCCTCCTCCTTCTCTCGCGCTCCGTCTCCCCCTCTGCGCGTGTACTAATAATCTTCTTGTCTCGCGCGGCGGCAAAAGGAGCTTTTCTCTCATCTACGTCACGAGGAGCCAGGTGGTGCTCCGCTCGGGGCCGGAGGTGAGCGCATGCGCACTCTAGTGTTGTCGGTGTGTAATTGATTGGACGTTTCAGTTAATTAGGAGATTGATTTGTGTGCTCGGGGCGTGGTGGTGTTGAGCGGTGGTGGTGGGGGGGTCAGTTTGGGACACCTAGTGGTGCTGTCCACCCAGACGGTGCTGAAAAATACTGGACCATAATATACAGAAGACATAAACACATATTTTTGCAGTGATCCCTGAAATGAAAAATAATATTTTACAGTTTAACAATAAACTTTATTGTCCAAAAGGGCTGTGATTTTAGAATACTTGAGTGTACTTTGCAAGTGTGTTAATTATTAGTAATTTTGAAGTGTGTGTGAAGCATATTTTAGTTGTGATTAAAGCACAATTTTGAGTATGTGTAGCGACTTGCGGAAAAATGTAAAGTATAAGAGAGCAAAAAAACCAAAAAACAAAACAAAAACAAAAACAGTACAAGTATACTTTTTTATTCTTGCCAACTTGAGTCTGTAATTGGTCGTGCTTTGTATGGATAATGAAGGTATGTTTTTTTAAAAAGTTACTAGTTCCAATAAAAATACTATTTACTTTTATTTTAAAACGATAAACAAAAAAATATTGTATATTGTATTATATTTCTCTGATATCTAATGTCTACTTTGTTAATGGAGGAAATTGGTACGCTTTAAATAATTTTCTTAATTTTAAAAATTATTACTTCAAGAATTAAATAAAAGGATGTTTTAAACATTTTCGTTACAAGAATTGAATAAAAGTAATAAATGTATCATGTATCGTGAAGCCATTGTTTAGTAGATGTTTGCTGTAGGTGAGGTCAGAGGGGTCAGAACTACAATTCGCGGTGCTATGTTTCCGCAGGGAAATGTTTTCATTCATTTGTCCATCCTCTGTTTCCTGGAGACGCTTTTCGGCGGGTTCTGTTGAAACACTCGCGTCAAAGTTACCACAATGACAACCACCGCTTCCGGTTATAGCCTTCAAAATAAAACCATCACTCAAGCAAGGTTAAACCGTTATTTTAAAAAATTATTGGGCCTCAGAGTCATTTAGAATGGATTAAAATTCCATTCGGTATTTATTATTATTATTATTTGTTATATAATTATTATTTTCATTAATGTACTTTTTGGATTAATTTTAAATATTTGGGGGAGACTAGGGGAAATTGTAACAAGGGACAATGGCAATGCACTCACCTCAGAAACAAAGTAGAGTGATGACACTTAATCTGCACATGCTCAGTGTGTTTCTATCTCTGCCTCAATGGAAGTCTTAAACAAAAAATATATATTTTAAGGTGTGAAAGTTACTTTGTGGATGTACAGTATTTTTTCTGCTGTCTGAAGTTTAAGTGGCTGTGAAAATTTTTTAAGAATTATATTATATTTTATATATTTTTGGTTTGGTATAGTTTTATGCAATTCTTATATGTTATAGTTAAGTGTTATTTGAAAGTATTCCCTCCCTCATTCATCCTAATAATCATGCAGGCGTTTGCATAAGGAGTGATTTTTCTATGCTCTTACTTTGAAGGAAATATAGCGCCAGCTGCGGTCATATTCTTCCTGCGTCTTGCTAGCTTGACTCGACTTGTCAAAATGGCGTTGTTCGTAGTGGCAGACTGGAGTTAGTCCATATTATACAGTGGTATTTATTCAGTTATTGGGCAGCACACGCAGAGTTAGCCACGACAGTATGGCCACCCTGGACCAGAAATCACCCAATGTGCTTCTCCAGAGCCTCTGCTGCAGGATCACGGGGAAAAGCGAAGGTAGATACATCAGTTAGCGCTAGCATGCTCCGCGCTAGTTCGGATACGTGCATCACTGGAAACGTCAAACCGAACCTCATTCAAAAAATCGGCACTTTGTTGTTGCTCTTCCCATTGCGAGTCGCACATATTTAACACATGACATAAAGTTAGTGGCTGAATCTTTATCGTCGCCTGCTCAGTTCGGCTTATCATTTGGACACCAGGCAGTTCAGATTCTGACATTAATTAAACTTTTTACAGTGCTTGCGCCGGCGGAACCATCTGTGTTTTTGAGATGGGAGGTTGGAGAAAACTTAGAAATTTTACCGCAATTAAAGCTGCTTCTTCTTTTGGACGCATGCCGAATTGAAGAGAGCACATTAATTATTTCCGATCGCCCTTTGGAGCAAACAAGCACGGACCCGAGAATACAATAATTAAGAATAAAGGTAAACTGAGATAGGTATCGCTTTAGCCGTGTTGGACGTAGCGGGGCTAGGTCCGCGTAACATAGCTGTCAGCCAATGGGCTCGGCCGGATAACCGCTGCACATCCCGCTTAACAGCTTCATGGTGCTTCCAGCTGCCACTGTAACACATCTTTAGCTTTGTTTTAACCGTTAAGTGTGGTAACGGCTCACTTCAGCTATTTATGAGCCTGCTAGCCAGTTAGCTCTCATGCTGAGCAACATACGGTTTGCATGGATATCGGATGCGCTTGTGTCTTGCTAGCTGCAGCAGGCCCCTGCTGGATGCAGACAGACATCTCAGAGGATGGTTAGCATGTTTGATCAGAGATAGACGGAAAAATATCTACACGATCCGGTGTGTTACAGTCAATTTGACGCGATTGCAGCTTTAACCTCGTGATCAGAGACGCCTAAACATCAGCTGTGATTTTTAACCCAAATCCAGAGTGTTTGCCACAGGAATAATTTGTTCCATTATTTACAACCCTTTTCAAAGCAATAGTCCATTCACATTAGTGTTCTGGTATCTAAGTTTAAAGGGGCAGTTCACTCAAAATCCAAAATACATATTTTTCCTCTTACCTGCGATGCTATTTATCCATCTAGATAGTTTTGGTGTGAGCTGCAGAGTTTTGGAGACATCAGACATAGAGATGTCTGCCCTCTTGTTGTGAGGAGTTTCATGTAGGACCTGTTGTCTTTCTACTGAACTTCACAGGAAGTGTGCATCTACTCATGGATGAGAGGATACAGCTCAGCCGAGGAGGACGCCAGTAATGTTTCCATCCTGCACTGTTGTGAGCATGAACCTCTCATCCATGAGTAGATGCACACTTCCTTCTGCACAGTGGTACAGTTGGTGGGTGTAGTTCGGTAGAAAGAAAATAGTTCCAACAGGGTCTGTGGATTATTTTGAGTAACTGGGTTGTGATTTCTGGAAAGAGACACTGCTGTTTAGTTTTTCAAATGCATTTTTTTGGCAAGCTGAGTGCCACCTAGTTCTATTATATTGGAGAGAAAGCAGACATCTTTACAGCTGATATCTCAAAAACACTGCAGCTCACACCAAAACTATCTAGATGGATAAATAGCGCTACAGGTAAGAGGAAAAATATCTAATTGTGAGGCAAAATCAACGAGGGAATATGTGGATTAATGGCAGCAAAAACACAAGAAAAGCTCTCCTGGTCACTGTCGGTTATTTCTACATTTCTTCATTGTGCTGCTCATTCGCTCTGACCTTTTTGTCATGGCTTGTTATTTCTTTCTCCAGCTGAAGTTGCCCACCAGTTTCAGTACGCAGTGCGAGTCATCGGCAGTAACTACGCCCCCACCATCGAACGCGATGAGTTCCTGGTGTCAGAGAAGATCAAGAAAGAATGTAAGTACTATCATCAGAACTCATGCATGCATTACTCTTTGTGGCAGCCACGTCTGTCCCTCTCTGTCACTGTCAGCTGGTTTTGTAAATGAGCTCCGCGTGTCCACTTTACCTTTTCTGTTCTCTTTCCACAAAAGAGCCAAAAGTCTTTATTGCGCCATAAATAGCGAATCCCTCTGGACTTTCATAGTAGCCAAGGTAGCACCATTAGTGGGAAAACATCGATCCAAGATTTGATGGAGAAAATAAAGCAAAAATAGTGCAGCACTTACTGTCCAGAATGCTCAATTATCTCCAGACTTGTTGGAACTTTAAGGTATTTTTTTATAGTTATGGAGTTGTTATGAAACATCCATCTGTTGCCTGGATTTATATTGATTACATCAAAATATTTAGATGATTTTAACTCTAATCTGGGTTCCCTCATATGGAAAAAAAAGTAAATACCGAGGGTATTGTCAAGTGTCATGTCAAACCAGAGCTGGTAGTTAGATGTTAATACAGGGGCCAAGCTTTGCTTTTGTTCTGTCAGAACTTAGTTTTCTCTTTTCTGCCGTGCAAAAATCTCTCACCTTCTCTTTGTAATACAGACAGGGATTCCTCCTGCAGTTGTTCAGCTCTGAAAAGATCTTAAAATATATCAGTTCAATACAGAAAAGTCTCTCTCTGTTCAGTGTTCATGACAGGTTTCTTTGTGCCGTAGAACAGAGCGAGCTGCCTGCTTTTCTCAGCACAGGTGGACCTCATGTTCCTCAGAACTTCACTTCCTTCTTTTCTTACTCTACAGTTTAACTTCACCATGTTCAAATCCCCAAAACGCTGTTCATGAAAAGTTTTTTTCCTTATTTTGTTGTTAAAATTGGTCTTAAACCACTAACAGGTGATGTAACCTGTACGAATCCTGCAGGGAATGACGGGAAATTCCCAACTTTGGTGTGTGTTCTTACTGGAGACTTAATTTTCCGACTGTAATTTGACGTTTAAACGCCTCAGCTGATAGTTTTTGTCTCGGTGTTGTTGCAGTGTTGAAGCAGAGGAGAGAAGCAGACGCTGCTCTGTTCTCAGAGCTGCACAGAAAGCTTCAGACACAGGTTAGTACGATACAGAATTTATCATATTAGTTGTTATTATTGATTATATACATTCAATATTAATTTGTGGTATTTTTCCTGATGATGATGTTGTTTCCTGTTTGACAGAGCGTTCTGAAGCATCGCTGGTCTGTTCTCTACTTGCTGCTCAGCCTCTCTGAAGACCCCCGCAAACCGTCCAGCAGGGTGAGGGACACACACATACACACAGATTCCCTTTTTAGA
>JAJHUR010085349.1:0-11036 GCA_027495735.1 Lutjanus campechanus
GGGCGTCCCAGCTGGGGTTGATCACGTCCCGGCTTGCGTCTAAGTAGCTCGTGTGGTCCACAGATCACCCCTCTTGATCCACAGCCATCTTGATGGCTTCTCTGCAGCGTTTTCCTGATGGTTCTCCTGTTGTGCAGTCTTTTAATTCTCAGCTGCTTGAGCGTCCTGACGAGCAACTGGGAGGCAAACCCTCTACAGCCGACCTCAATGGTCTTCCAGGTCCAGGTCTTCCATCCCTTGCTTCGTGTTCCAGCCCCTCGTACTTGCCCCTCTTCCTCTCAAAAGCCTCCTCCATCTGCTCTTCCCAGGGCACGGTCCACTCCAGCAGGAGTGCCTCCGAGACCAGAACTATGTCTGTTCCTGAGCGCTGTCACTGCGATCTTTTCTTGGAATTTGAGGTCGACCTCCAGCTGCCAATCCCGTGCTGTTGCCAGAAGCCCCCTTGTCTGACATGGGCGTTGTTGTGGTTTCTCCCCGGCCTTGACAAAAGGTGATGGCTGCCCTCTGACTGAGATCCCCATGCTGATGAATTCTGCGATAGCATCCTGATCGTGGTGCTAAGCAGTGTGCAGGATTTTGTGACATCTAGTGGTGAGGTTGCAGATTGCAAACATTTCCTGTGCAAAGCATGTAAGCAAACCTCGAAACTCATGCACCCATTTCGGCCAATAAATCCCTCTAAATCTTCAAAGCAAGTCCTTTAAAAACAACTACAAAATCAGTATTTTTCTTTTTAGAAATAGGGTATGAGTATGAGGTCAGTGGCTGCAGTTCAACACTTTCATTTACCGCTGCATCATTAGTTATAAAAGTGTGCCTCCACTGACGTCCAGTAAATATACAGATCCCCGAGGGCTGGGAGTGCAGGGTGAGAGGGTGAGAGAGATTGTTCTGGGTCTCACTTTGTCAACAATTGATTGATAAGAGGTTTTGTTTTCATGACGCCACCCAGATCACCCCAACTCCCTCTCCCTCATTCAATCCCCAGTCCCTGAAGCAAAACTAATCCTAACTAAACTCCCAGGATTCCTCCCATCTCCCGTCCCACTCCTCTTTCTCTCACACCCCCATGTTCTGTCATTCCTGAAGTGGCACTAATCCTCCCCCCTTCTCTCTTTTTCTTCTCCTCTTTCCTCCCCCTTCGTGTTTTTATGATCTGTCGTTACCGGAGCAAAACTAATCTCCCCCCCCACACCCCTCCCTCCCCCCGCCCTGCTCCTCTTGGTCCTCCTTGCCTCTTTATCCTTCCCACTCCGGCTCCCACTTCTTCCTCTGACACCCTGCCGTTACTCACCTCAGACCATAACTGTATTTACCTCTCTCCCCCGCTCCACCACAGTACATCTCTCCTGCTCTCAACGGGCAAAGTTATATTGACAGCCAAGCCTTTGGAAAAAAGGCTCAGTTGAAAGCCGCCGCCATGTATGTGATGTTCCCCACCAAAAACATCTTACACAAATAGACTTCATCTGACACTTTGTATCCACGAGCTGCACTAGAAAGAAGAAGATGTACCATGTAATGGTGTTCTCCCACCTCTCAAAGAGGAGACAGTCGTAGTGTGGTGGGAATAAAAGAGGAGGCGAAGATTTTTTACCCAGACATACCTGCACCTCCAGCTGGATTCAAACCTACTCTGACGTCTCATTTTTATGCTGAGAAACAGTCACAATACAGACACAAATACGCCGTCTGGGGTTGAACACTGAGGGGGGCAAAAAATGTCAGTCTGTGTAATGTTAGATGGTGTGATGTGGTGAGGAGCAGCAGCACACTATCTCGATGTATGTGGGTTTCAAACCGGACCACTTCAGTGTTTTATCTGGTGTTGCTGATAATTATTGAGGCAGACGAACATCATTTCAACATTAGAATGAAAATAAAATAAACTGCATGCAGCTTGACCTTCGCTGCAGATGTGAGGATGAAAAGTTCAGCCTGTGATCTGTCACTGATATTTTACAGTTCATGATATTTTAAAAAGGGGTGGAAGTAACTAATTACAAATACTGAAATTACTGTAAATAAGTTGTGATAGCATACATTTGGAGGGAGGATGTTAATGTTTAATCACTGATCGATTAATTGCCGTTAAGAATTTAACCAATTAAGAATTCCACATCCAGATGCTCACACTGTGCACGCTGCAATGTTCAGTATATTAGGCTTAATGAAGTTAATAATCATTCAAAGTTAAAAAGAAAAACTCTAAAACAGCTCATCATGAGCTGCAGTATTTCATCCAGAGGTATTTTGTATAAAGTATAAATCCAGCGTTCTTCAGGCTTTGGACATTCACAGCACATTTTATCCCTCCAGCGCAGCAGAACTTGCGTTTCCATTGTTTAATATTTTTGAAGCATTTCCACACAAAGCTGGTGGCAGACATCATGTTGTGTGTCTAATTCAGATGGTAAGTTACTGTATTAAGTGCATTAATGATCAGTTGTTCAAGTGTTTGAATTCATGGAGCTTTGTATTTGATAATCAGTTGATTAAAGTGCTCGGTGTGCTCTGCCAGTAACTCATAAGTGCAACAAAACATACACTTCACTGCATGGAAATGAAACCTTAAGATTAATATTTGAGGTCCTTTCAAATGCCAATTAAATGTATTACTCTATGGCAATTTTAGGACTTCAGCTTTAAGGGGGGCATAAAATCATAATTACTAATTAGGATAAAAAGAAAAGGTAACTGTTTTCCATTAGTTACAGAAAAAAAGTTGTAAAAGTGTGGATTATTAATGTTAAAATAAAGAACTATACAGTCTGCAGACATTACAACGCTCTCACCACCACTCTGGTGTCAGTGAAACCAGCTAATCTTACAGTCAGTTCATTATCATGCCCTCTGGTGAAAAAAATGCTTCACTGGTTGGAAATTTCAGCATGGCTTTGTCTTTAAATCAGAAAAGTGGAACATCACAGTGCAGTGACAGCTCTGCCTTCAGCTGTGAAAATACTGTCATCATCCAAGAGCTAAACATCTAATTTAAAGAAACATTTAAAAGTAAGACCAACCACTAACTTTACCCACACAGACCAACTGCTGACTTTACCCACACAGACCAACTGCTAACTACAACTACACAGATCAAATGCTAACATTAGCTACACAGGCTAACGGCTAACTTTACCTACACAGACCAACTGCTAACTACAACTACACAGATCAAATGTTAATGTTAGCTACACAGGCTAACGGCTAACTTTACCTACACAGACCAACTGCTAACTACAACTACACAGATCAAATGCTGACATTAACTACACAGGTCACCGGCTAACTTAAGCTACACAGATCAAACCCTAACATAAGCAACACAGACCAGCTGCTAACATTACCTACACAGGCCAATCACTAGCTTAAGCTACACCGATCAACCGTTCATGTTAGCAACACAGACCAGCTGCTAACATTACTACATACGTAGACCAACTGTTAACATTGCTACATAGCTTAACTGCTAATATTAGCTACACACACCAACATTAGCCAAACAGACCAGCTGTTAATGTTACCTATACAGACCAACCGCTACCTTCAGTTATACAAGCCATCTGCTAACGTTAGCTACACAGACCAACCGCTAATATAACTACATAGACCAACTGCTAACATTAGCTACACAGACCAACCGCTAATATAACTACATAGACCAACTGCTAACGTTAGCTACACAGACCAACCTTTAACTTAAGCAATACAGACCAGCTGCTAACATCATTACATAGACCAGCTGCTAATGTTACCTATACAGACCAACCGCTAACTTCAGTTATACAGGCCAACTGCTAACGTTAGCTGCACAGACAAACTGCTAACTTAAGCTACAAAGATCAGCCGTTAATATTAGCTACACAGACCAAATGCTAACATTAACTACACAGACCAGCCACTGACGTTAGCAACTTAGCAACAGCTAATATAACTACATAGACTAACTGCTAATTTTTGCAACCGCTAACCTGTCAATACTGTTACTGCGAACTATTGAGAAATATTTTGCGACTGTGTCTGAAAACAGATGGAGTGCGGGTAAATACATAAACCTCACAGCTGGACAAACAATTAATAAACCTACAACGAACATAAAACATTAAATTAGGCTAAATTATGTAATTTCATCATTTGAGGTAATCCAAAAGTAACTGAAAGTACTGAAGTTACATTACTTAAATATTGTGACACTGGATTAGGTTACTGACATCACTGACATTTTTTCCACAGTTAATTAGAATACAGTTTTAAAGTAACCTTCCCAGCCCTGTTTGTGTTAAAAGAGGCCCTGCAATTTCAGTCCATGGAGGCAGAGTGGACACAGCGAGAGCACGAGGCTGTCAGCTCATTCTTCACAGCTCTGCTACAAATGCGTATATCTGCTGTAGCCGCATAATTACAGAGTTATCAGAGCCTTTCTCAGGTCCTCAGCTACCGACAGCATATGAAAAGACCCCAATTAAGCAATTATCTTTAAAGGTAGGGCCTAATTCAGTCATTTGAGCTCCAAAGAAGCATTGAGAAGGAGACCACAGTGGCTGACAGCTAATTCAGAAAGTGGGGCTAAAAGCACTAAGGCTTAGATAAAAATGGAGAGGGCTTGTCATCATGTAACGCTCTGAAAAATTGCAATAGCAGCACCGAAATGTCAGACTCTTGTCAGAAAAGATTATAGTTTTATATGCATGCTGTGGCCATTCATGCCACTTTATCATACATGTCCATTCTTCCCCATGGTTTTCATAACACTGCAGCTCTTACTGGTGGAGGGCAATTCACTTTCATTTCTAGATATGCCAGCAATACTGCGACGTTGGACGACTGAGACATTTTCCTGCTCTCTAATGGCTAACAACTCAATAAAGCGCCCTTTCTGCACAGCTCGGCAGAGTGAGATAGAGCAGTCATTCCCAAAGACTGGAGCAGGACCCACAGGTGAGCCACTGGAGATTTTATTTAGGTCCCCAAATATTAATAAACACATTTAAAATGTGTATATTATTTTACTGATGAGGGGAAAAAAGAGCCTGTTAGTTCCATCTAAATACTCTTATTTTGTCTCATTTACGAGGTAGGCTAAAATGTTCTATGTTGTTTTCCTGATAAGAGGAAATAAAAACAATGAAATATTGAAGTGGAAGTAAAAATGGTCAGGAACGTTCATTTATGCATGAATTTGATGAGACTTATTGTGAATTGGGTCATGATGGCTTGGAAATTGGCCCTTTGTTAAGTAAGGAAACTTAAATTTCAACTTAAATTGAGAAAAAACGGAGGGAAAAAAACAAGAAAAATATGAAAATGAGGATTTATGGATTTATTTATGTTTTCTTACAGTGAAATTAATCAGTGAAGCTCAGCCCCCAGTCCATCGTATCCTCCATCTAGCTAACGTTAGCTAGCTGCTGAAGCAGTCCATTGTAAAATGACTTATATATAAATAATCTGCTGTCACAGATACAACTTATCCACCGGGCCCAAAACAAAACAAGGTTTGAGATGGCGAGCATCTTGGAAGACATACCAACACAGCATACCGTTGTTAGCTAGCTAACTGGTTGGTTGTAGCTTATGTAAGCATGTGTTATATCTTGTTTTACAGAAACAAAACACAATTGGATTGTGATATAAAAACACAAAGAAACAGATTTATTTTCTATTTTTATTATATACTGTTAAATAGGTGCACAACATGACTGGGTATGTGATGTAAATGGGTTAAAAAGCCTTTTTTTCATATTATCTCGGGTTTAACAGTGGCTAAATGCTGCTGTCATTTTTACAATTAGTTTCTCACACTTTGGCTCCTTTCACTCTCTGTCTTTGTCACCCCCGCTGATGTGAGAAGTCCTCCCCCTGAACACTGTCCTCACACTGTAATGATCCTCACAAATCACCACACCGCTGACACGATTTTACTTCTTATGAATCAAAAGGACGAATTGCCGTAAAATTTGTGCATGTTTTCTTTTTAATACCCATTTGTCATTTTCCTTTTGTCTAATGCGATCATTTGTACCTACAAATCAGCCTGTATATTCTGGAGCTCCAGTTGTCCATAACTCTTGTTTGTGAGCTTCTGTGAGACGACAGTGTTGCTGCTGTGGTCTGCTTTGTTATGTCCGGAGCTTTCTGTGTGTCTCTACGGTTGTATCAATCTCAATTGTCTGCGTTATACTGTTTGTCAATGTGTCTACACTACTGGGGCAAAGTGAAGTGATAGACGACTTGACTACCTCCGCGCCTCTCGAGCTTACAATATATGGGGAAGGAACTGACAATTGCAGTTCTGGCTTTTTATAACTTTCTGGTGTCGAAAAGAGACTGATAACCAGGGTTGGGAGGGTTACTTTAAAAATAAAGTCCAAGAAAATTACTAATTACCTGTTAAGGAATGTAGTCAGTAACCTAATCCAAGTATCATAATATTAAAATAATGTACCTTGATTACTTTCCATTACTTTTTGATTACCTCAGTGCCAAGTGTGATTAAATTGTTCAGCCTAATAAAACGTTTAGGCTCTTTAATGGTTTTTCCAGATCTTCATTCTTTTGTTATGTGTGAGTGCTCATTTAGATTAATAACAGAAATTATGCACATTTATGCACAATATACCTGATTCAGTAATGTTATAAAACTTAACACTCAAACTTCAAGTAAAGTACTTATTCAAATATTTTTAGTAGCAGTAATAACAGTAGTAGTATTGACAGGTTAGCTAGATAGCTGGATTTCAGTGTAGCTAAAGTTAGCAGTTGGTTTGTGTAGCTACAGTTAGCAGTTGGTCTTTATAGCTAATGTTAGTAATTGGTCTGTGTAGTTAAAGTTAGCAGCTGGTCTGTGTAGGTAACGTTATTGACTGTGTAGCTAATGTTAGCGGTTGGTCTTTGTATCTTTGTAACTAATGTTAGTGGCTGGTCTGTGTTGGTGACATTAGCAGTTAGTCTGCGCAGCTAATGGTTGCAGTTGTCTTTGTAGCTAATGTTAGCAATTGATCTGTGTAGCTAAAGTTAGTGTTAGGTCTTCGTAGGTAACGTTAGCAGTTGTCTGTGTAGCTAATATTAGCAGTTGGTCTGTTTAACTGAAGTTAGCGGCTGGTGTTTAGTCTGTGTAGCTAATGTTAGCAATTGATCTGTGTAGCTAATGTTAGCAATTGATCTGTGTAGCTAAAGTTAGCAGTTGGTGTTTAGTCTGTGTAGCTAAAATTAGTGGTTGGTGTTTGTAGCAACATTAGCAGTTAGTCATACATGTGAATTTGTTTTGTTTTTTAATTGGA
The DNA here is from genome assembly GCA_027495735.1 of Lutjanus campechanus. Classification (NCBI taxonomy): domain Eukaryota; kingdom Metazoa; phylum Chordata; class Actinopteri; order Lutjaniformes; family Lutjanidae; genus Lutjanus; species Lutjanus campechanus. The sequence goes on from JAJHUR010085349.1 coordinate 7,281, forward strand.
TTAAACTTTAAACCATTTTTTCAAGAGATAATGAATTGGCAACTGACGGATTAGCTGGTCACTGAAACCAGAGTGATGTGAGACTTGTAAAGTGTTATAATGTGTCACTGCACATGGTAGTGTATTGGTCTTTACTTTAAAATGTATTTAAAATTGCAATCCTGCTAATAATCCCTATTTTTTTTACTAAATGTAACTGTAATCTGATGTTGTAAGTGTGTTATTTTTGTCCTATTACCTAATCAGATTCCATGTTGTCTGTTGTACTCCCCAGGCCTGATGATAATGTATACTTTGCTGCTGGATGTTGAACTAGAGCTGTGCCGAATGTCTTTTTTATTTCAACAACAGGGCTCTGGCTCGTTCTGACAATAATCAACACAATGATAGCCAGACATATTGTGATGCATTATTCATTTTTGTCTGTGTCTGATTACCCGCTACCATTTGACAACCATCACACTCAAATGTGTTTGGATTACAAGCGGCGAGGAGTGAAAAGGGGAAAATGGCTCATATATTGCCTATCTATCATGCAAAGAGGGTCTTTTGCGGCAGCGAGGGAACGGAGGCAAAGATTCACCGACTCGCTGGGAGTATAGCTCATAAACACAGAGCTCCAGTTTGACACAATGTCTATCCTGAGGGAGGATAAGTGGCCTCACGAGTGGTCAATAAGTCAGACAGTGCTCCATAATCCACGAAGATAAATCCACCGCGCCACGGCAATTCATAATGTTTTGAGTTGTGTGGGGTCATTTAACCATTTCCATTGATTACTGTCATTTTGGAAGTGTGTTGCCGTCAAAGGGGCCTGAATGGAGAGGCTACTTAAGACTCGACATGCTGATCAATAGCGCAGTCTCCAGGTCCAGACGGCATCTCACACATCAAGGCCATGTGGAAACTCTCCTCCTCCAGCTGGATCAATACGCCATGCATACGCGCAATCACACACACATGCACACACACTCCATTTGCTCCCATCAACAGGTGCGATTTAATATGCCTCGTTTATACAAGTGAGTCATTGAATCAGCCCAGATTGAGTCGCCTTGTTCTACATAAAGAGAGCAGTCAGACGCTTCGACCGCCGCTCGCAAAGTGCAAGAAATATACTAATGTTTAAAAGACCCCTAAAGGATCTGCCAAGGTTAAAAATCAAGATAAAGCGCCCGGTCGATCCTAAAATTGATTTATAACCTACCTCTCAGAACGAGCTCTTGAAAATACATGAGCCGGTGCCACAGTGTTTAAGGCTGATTTCATTTTGAGCCTTATTCCCTTTGAATAGAGTCTCAGGACGTAATCCAAAAATATGGTTGGATAATATTCCTGTCAGCGTTAAAGCTACCTCCAGGGGGAATGATGGAGGGGAAACTAAGAGACCCTGTATTGTGTTTACAGTGCAGCATTATAAGGACAGGCAGCTTGACCCCTGCTGCTTATATCGACAGGCATTACTGATTTTCCTGCTGTAGGACTCAGCGTGCCGCGAGCAGTCCCAACAGGCCGGCTCATGAAAGAACTCGCGCTGCCAATCTCAATATCCTTTTCAATAGGGCCGACTCATAGAACAACTCTTACACAAACGCCCCATAAAGTCCAATGAGCACAGTCTGCGAGGTTAGATCAATACGGCTAAGCGGCTACGTGTCCATGACCAAACATCTTCAAATCGGTATCACCAGAGGTGCCACAGTCGCTCCTCAGACCAGATCAATGCCTGACCGGCTGAGTCCATTAGAGGACCTTTATATCAACAGGAGTGACGGGCGGAGTTGGATGAGTTAGAGGCGGCGCGGGCTTTAACCTCTGGCAGCGAGTTTCGGCCGCACTTAAGTGGATGAACTCATATGAGATCTTGGTGGAACTCCTGCTTGTTTACTCAACCGAGGACTCGGCTTTCAGCGACGTTTAGAGGAAACAAGATCAGATGAGTAATGTTAAAGGTTCAGAGTGTGAGATCTGTCGGCACAATATTGCAGAAATGGTTCATTATGTTAGAATTCTTCTTTAACTCTTAATCCACCATCTTTTAAAAAAAGTTGGCAGCCAGTGAGCCACTGAGCATTGATGTTTTCATGCTAGATAACACCATCTTCTTCTTCTGGTACTCAATTCCAGTGGTTCCCTTCTTCTTCGAGTGATGTTTTTTTCGTCAGATGATCCGTCACAGTGCCCCCTATTGCCTGTCAGTGAAAACAGCAATTGACGAGAGTTAATATTTGCCGAGAGAGCGGGTCCTACAGGTCTACAGTCACATAGGTCATACATAGGTCTACAGTCGTGTCAAGATGGGAACCGTAAAAACTTTTTCTTCATTGTGCACATTATAAGAACTATTTATGTTTTAAACTGCGACATCGCTGCAGTTAAGATCTGCTTAGGTTTAGGGACAAAAAACACTTGGTTAGATTAAAGAAAGATCTTGTTTTGGGTGAAAATGATCACTGTTTGCCAACATATTTGCTGTATAAACTTCATACGGTGATAATCACAGCTTGTTCTGTCCATAAACGGCAAAAAAACTAGAAAACGCTAAGTTAAACCAGTCAATTTATAGTCAGATTTTAATGACTCCTGTTTGATCACATTTATAAATACAATTTTCCAGGAGAAAAATTCAGTGGGAACCCCTCACTTTTGGCATGAAAACAAACATTTCAAACACACTCAGTAGAGTGCAACAGATGGTGAAGCACCTACTGCAATGCCGCCACAACTGCCAGATGCAACCAGCAGAGATTTGTTAACATGAGCTCCACATATGTTGTCCCAAGTTGAAACAAGATTTCAAACTCAAGCAGTTGTTGATCACTTGCAGCCCTTAGTTCAGAAGACTGAGATGTCAGCTGTCAATGGTCGTATAGAACAGAACCGTCAAAAAATAGAATTACTGCCTCACAGTTGTTCGTCTCCACCAACCAGTCGTTACAGTTGTCATCCATTTCTGTCCAGACTCATATAATGTCTGTAGTGAAGACTTTGAAGCAATTTAATATGGAGCTTACTACTATATTTTAATAAAATAAAAGGTATTAAGTGTATTTTTGGCAAAATGGAAGTTCTCACTTATACATGTGTGATTGCAGTGAATAATTTTTCACTTAAAGACTATTTTTACAGAGGAGGACAGAGGACTGATAGAGAGCTGAACATTAAGATGTCACAGTGAAGTTGACCTTTGACCTTTTGGATATAAAACGTCATCACCATATCATGCAATCCTATTAGATATTTGTGTGTAATTTTGTCACAATTGCATGAAATCGCATGAAATCTTGAGTTATGACCAAAAAATGTGTTTAGTGAGCTTTGACCAGCAAAATTAAATCAGGTCATCTTTGAGTCCAAGTGAACGTTTGTGCAAAGTTTGAAGAAATTCCCTCAAGATGCCCTTGAGATCACAAGAGTTCACAGGAATGGGATGATCTGAAAACAAAAAGTTATCAATCATCATTTTTCTAGGATTCTGAATCACGGAGGTCCTTCAAGATACAGTCATGAATCTGCACAAAAAAAAAAACTTCGGCTGAAGTAGTGTTCAAGAATATCTGCAGACAAGCTGTAGTTCCAGTGATCGACGTATGCACACACTGACTCACTCACTCTTGTACAAACACGGAAGCAATTACATGATAATAATAATAATTACTGTGGTCAAAATAGTCATTGGAAGCAGTTCAATGCATAGAAAGGGTCACATTCATAAGTTACAGCATTCATAAGGTTTGTAAGTGTTCTCCATTCAGC
>JAJHUR010085350.1:0-19178 GCA_027495735.1 Lutjanus campechanus
AACATTTGCAAAGCAAGCCTATCCACTTTTCCATGTTGATAAGAGTATTAAAATGATAATTCAAGGGACATTTATAAGAGATAAAAATGTGCGATTAATGTGCGATTAATCACGAGTTAACTATGACATTCATGAGATTAATCGCGATTAAATATTTTAATCGATTGACAGCACTAGTGTTTATCAATAGTCTTTCTAGTGAATTGCAAGAGTAAGCAGTATAAGATTTTTATGTGTGTTTGCTATCCGTTTCAGAATTTTAAGCAATGATGTACAGCGGAGCTACAACCTCTTGGGTGGAGGACAGCAGGGCAAGAAAGCACTCAAGAAGACAGCGTTCTTCTCTGTTGTTCTGGGTAAAAGAATTATATCTCTGCAAGTTATTACTTATTCTTGGTCATGTTACTGACTAATTTAAAGCTTGAAGCAGTAAAAAGGAAGAAACTTTCAGGACAATACTATAATTTCTACAGTTACTATAAAGAAAGTTTCTTTATTAGTTTTTTCTTCTTTTTTTCAGAGTGTGTTCGCAAATCCTTCACTGAGGCAACGGAGGAAAAGGTTGCTGCAGCAATTGGAGACCATTTGAGGCAGGCACCATCTCGATGTGGTCGGGGGGGCAACAGGAGAACATCACCCCGTTAATTTTTTTCTCACTCTTTTGAAATTGTACATATTAAAAAGGATTTGTTTATTTTATTACTTTTGTGTTCTCTTTAGTTTTGTGCAGTTCACTTGTTATAAAAGTTAAATTTATCTTAAAAAATCTGTTCTCTGTTTTTAACTTACTGTGTACTTTGTAGCTCTGTTTATATTCGTTTGTATTTTTAGTTCTAAGTGCTAAGATTAAAAAAAGGATTATTCCCACTTCATGACTGTAATGGTTATATTCTGAATGCAAAATGTACTGTGATTTCAATTACAGTGGACTGATGATTGCCAAATGTAGATCAGTGTTAAATTATGAGTAAGCATGACATTAGAGAAGTAAATTATTGTAAAATGTCCACAAAGAGAAGCAATATTGCCAAAATAGTAAGAACATCCTGGGATTACATGTATCAAGGTAAGCATTGCAGTTTGGTGTCTTTATAGAGAATCTGGTCCTACAGATGGTGGTGTTGTGAATATATTCATAAAATGACAAATTATCATTAATCTATTAAATGATTATGGAAATATGCATTATTGATATTTAGTCAATTTATGAAAATATTGACAAGAAACTATTGTGCTTTTAGACTTAGACGTTGATTAGACGTCTCTTGGGCGTCTAGTCTAAATATGCTCTAAAAGTGGTACAGAAATGAAAGCTTTTTTAAACGTCTACATATAGACAAGACGTCTAATCAACGTTTAAGTCTATACCTGGGTTTATATTTGGTAGAAGCACGAACGCCTAAAATAAAGAGGTATAAATTTATACGTCATATAAACGTCTATGTATAGACGTGTGTTATACGTCTAAACAACGTATATATTTATACTAGACGTCTAGTCTAAAATTGGTATACCAGAGGTCCAGATATGAAAGTTTTTCCAACGTCTAAATTTAGACGTGTTTTAAACGTCTAAAACACGTCTAAATTTTGACGTGTTTTAAACGTCTAAATCTAGACGTTGGAAAAACTTTCATATCTGGACCTCTGGTATACCAATTTTAGACTAGACGTCTAGTATAAATTTAGACGTTGTTTAGACGTATAATATACCTGAAAATGGTCGGTGGGACGTCTTTTGCTCAGTGGGAAACTACACCTTAAAACAGTTATGGCTATTTAAATGATTGTAGTCCAATAATTTGAGATCAGTTCTGCAACGTTCAGTTATTATTTTATATAAACAACTCTTGAGTTGTTGATTAAAATCAATTGTATAGATTAGGTTTATATCTAGACGTCTAGATCTATACTATGCTGCATATCGCTCCATGACTTTCATAATTAATGTAGTCCAGTATTTGGAGGTCAGTTATGTACCTTACAGTTGTTTATTTAATAAATATTTATCGAATAATTAAGTTAAGTGCAAAGTATAAATTCCGTCTAAAAATATACCGAATATAGGCGTTGAAATTAGGTCTAAAAAAAACCTAGACGTCTAATATACGTCTTTTGCTCAGTGGGAAAGGTCATCTGCTTAATCTATTTAAGAGTCCAGATGAGACCATGTGATAGTGCCAATAAATACGTAGCCTACAAAATATAAAAGCGCATGAATCGGGACATATGACACAGTCTGAGACTTCTTGAAAGGTCAGGATGAATGATAGAGCTAAATGAGTGAATGATTTTGTTCTTAATCAAAAGATCTAATACCAATTTGTTACAATAGGCACCTGTAGCAGCATATCCACATTTAATTGCTGTGTGTGTGTGTGTGTGTGTGAGAGTGTGAGAGAGAGTGTGTGTGTGTGCCAATGCTCAGCTCTCTGGGTCAGTTTGAGGTTCAGGCCACTGTAACCTAACCACAAGCCATGTCCTCAGTCTGCTCCATTACATTAAAAAATCCACATTTTTTCACTAATGGGATTAACATTATGGAGAGGTCCTTATTTTATTAGGCTAACATCATGCTAAAAATATCCAGGTCAAATGACAACATCCTCATGATGTGTTCTGCACAGTTTTCATAATTAATTTTCATGAAGTTTATTTTAAATTTAGCATGTAATTTGCCCAAGTAGCCTTAATGTGAACTGTACTGCAGCTGTCCATTTAAAAAACATAATGTTGGTCTAATAAAGCTAAAATGTGCCTTGATTACAGGACAGCTTACAAGTGGTTCAGACCGCCCTCTGAAGGTAAACCTTTCAGAAGGTATAGCTCAGCTAAAGAGACTCTGGGAAACAGCCTGTAAGATTAAGTGAGACCTTAATTTACAGCTTTTGACGGATGCAGTGCTAAGGAGGCTCTGGGAAACGGGGCCCTGGTCAGTCAGCTGACACCACTTCACGCTGACATGAGATTATTAAGACTACACAATGCTCAGTTATCTCGAGCATTATCCTCATTCATCATGTTGCTACTTAATGTGTTGAATCCACTGAGCATGCTACAGATACTGTGTGAGAATGAAATCTGCACAGTGCACTTGCTAGATGACAGTGGATATGTTTTCTTCAGTATGTCTACCAGCATTGGTGCTTCCAGTATTCAAAAGTAAACTCCAGGTTACAGAAATTCTTCGAAAGACATTCAGAAGAATCTCAAAAGGCAGCACAGCCAAGAGGAGCACTTCTGAGGTAAAATAAAATCATTCAGTTCTCAAAGTTAGAAAAGAATCCTGCTCCCATGATATCTCTTAAAATGGTATTTTCAAGTCTGAATAAACTCCGCATCTGCCGAGCCTTCAATTAAAGCAGAGGAAGAGTATACAGTATTTTCACATCAATGATTCATGTTGCCTGGGGGCAGAAATCTTTTCTTACCACAGGAGCTCTGTGCTCGTCTGATGAGTCTGATTCCTCCTGGCACTGGAACGAGGTATGTGGAGGCAGCTTCTGAAGTGTGACTGGAAAAACCTGCTAGCCTCTCGGCACACTCTGACTCCTCACCTGCTCGCCTTTAGATTTCATTTTTTGGAAGTCAATGTGTGCTTATTTTCCCTTAAGGTGCACGTCCTGCCTGATAATAATAAAGTGGAGTTCACACTACCTGACATGAATCATTTTGCACGCTGTTTTTATCTGGCCCACTTAACTCTATCTTGGGACAAGCAAACCCAATCATTAATCATGTCGTAGACAAATCAACAACTGCTATCACACACACACATCATCCCCAGTTGATAATCTATAGTGAATTTGATGATCCCCCAAATTAGGTTCACTTGGATATCAATTTATCTGGAGAACTTATGACCATGCTTTCTGGAAATTAGCTGTGATTGACTAAATGTTTCTTCACAAATGTAAATGTGTTCCAAAGGGTCCTATGTTCCCCGATCGGGGAACATAGGACCCTTTTTCAAAAAAAGGGTCCTATATTACCCGCTGTTTCCCAAAAAGGTCCTATGTTCCCCGCTTTGTATGTGACCGGGGAACATAGGACCCTTTTTTAGAAAGTCCTATGTTCCCCGCTGTTGCCAGTTGATGAACCATAATTTCCATAACTGCTGAATTGTGTGACTGGGGTTAGGGTTAGGGGTTAGGGTTAAGTGACTATCATGCTCAGATTAAAAATTCAGTGTGCTATTTTCTATTTTCTTTTGGAGGGATGATCACTGTCAACATTACATATGCATCAAGCAACTTCTCTGTTCATTTGCAAAAACGAAAGCCAATTCACAGCCTGTTCTCTATAGGCCTTTTTGGATATCTGCATCATATGCCCTGTACATAAGCCAATTAAAAATGATTAAATAAATATCAACATTATATAGTAGGCTATTTTAAAAATAACAGACCGGGGAACATAGGACCCTGTTTGGTTTTTTTTTAAAAAAAGGTCCTATGTTCCCCTGGGCCTTTTTGGGGAAAAGCGGGGAATATAGGGCCCTTTTTCAAAAAAAGGGTCCTGTGTTCCCTGCTCACATACAAAGCAGGGAACATAGGACCTTTTTGGGAAACAGCGGGGAACATAGGACCCTTTTTTTTTTAAAAAAAAGGGTCCTATGTTCCCCAGTCACATACAAAGTGGGGAACATAGGACCCGGGGAACATCGGACCCGGGGAACATAGGTACGCTCCCCCAAGAAGGCTAGCAAGACACATGCTAACAAACACTACCATAAATGCTATGAACGAGCAGCCTAGCCTGCCAGCACAGGACTTGACTGCACACATGCAGACAGTCGTCTGCTGAATGGTCCACTGGCCCTTTTCTGCAGACTGACTGCAGCTCCTGCCAATCACTGCAGCTGCAAGGAGGGTACAGAAATCAACACACACTGCGGTACCTAACAATGAGGTTGCAGATACAAGCGGGCAAAATGAGTTTCCTTCGTGGGGTGTCTGGGCTCAGCATTGTAGATAGGGTGAGGAGTTTGAAATCTGGAGGGATCTTGGTGTAAAACTGCTGCTCCTTCACACTGAAAGGAGCCAGCTGAAGCAGCTGATTAGGATGCCTCCTGGACACTGGAGGGATTACTTAATACTGAAGAACATCCCTCCACCACAGGTCTGGCCTCTTGTATTAAATGACAAACCCAACCAGGTTCCAGGCTCCACATGGTGAGTGGAGTCTTCAGATTCAGATTCAACTTTATTGTCATTGCAGGAGCAACGAAATGCAGAGGAGAGACGCCGAGCCTCACGTTGTTCACGCGCCGTCATCTTGGCTGAGTGATGTGTGTCAGCCTGTGCCTTGTGTTTGGCACCCTATTCCAAACTTTCTAGTTGATGGACTTGGTTGATTTAGGTCACCATGAAAATCTTTAATGTACTGTACTGTAATTCTACCCCTTATCCAAGCCCTGCTGCACTGACTTTTTCAATAATTAACCAAACCCACGGTCTTTAAAATGCACTGATGACTGACTGAGTGCTGTATCCCAAGAATGTTACTGAGCTGATCACATTTTCTACTTCTTTCTCTCAGCTGAAATAGATTCTCTTTTAATTAGAATTCCTCCTGTATCCACACCATAATCTGAGGATTATTTGCTTCCTCTGTCTCTTACTTTAATTAGCCTCTGGGAAAATCCCATGACATTTGCTGCAGTATAATAATTTACAGTATATCTGCTCCAGGGCTCCATTAAGGCCTAAAGCTGACAACTAACTTTCACACCTGATTGTGCTTTTTTATTTATTTATTCATTATTTCAGAATTGTGAAGTAACATCAGACTCTTATATGTAGACAAAACACTACAGTAAGATTTGTTCTATGGGCAAAAAGTTTGATTCATCCTTGTCTGTGGCCACTCATCACTGAACTGGACTTTAACCTGAAGATCTGAAGATCGCCCTCGGCCGTGCCAAGTCAGACCGTATTGATTTACATTTCCATCACCACTTACAACACACCGAGCTGCGTCCTGCTATGCCGGGCTGACATGCCGAGTCAAACCGAGATAAGATGGGCCAGCTCATGTGTATGGAAAAGGGGTAGCTAATTAGCTGCTACTAGCATAACGCACCCAAATCTCTGACTGAAGTGTTGGTGATTCAGGTGTTTACTGGGCTAAACATAATAAAACCACATTTAAAATACTTTTAGTAAAACTAAACCAGCTAAAAAGCTTAAATTAATAAATCAGCTGCACAGTCAAAATTTTTATAACAACGATGCGTCAGATGAATATGTGTAATGTGAAAAGAGTTCACTTTAGTGACAAACCCAGGCAGAATGATCACCTCACCAACAGCAGGCAGGTACAGTTAGAGACTGGCTGGTGAGTTTTTCTAAGGAGATGAAGGGGGCCAAAATAGAGCTAAAAGGACTTTTTGACTTACATTCATCAGGTGGATACAAACACTATTTCAAATGAATACTGATGCTTGCCACAACCACCAGTCCTGGATCTGGTTGCATCAGTCACATCCACAACCTTATTGGCTGCTGAGGCATTTTCGAAAAAGATGGCTGCTAATGATGTGGAATTGTCTCTCTTGAATCTGCCATCACATCAGTGGTTGTAGGTCTATCCAGTTGTTTCCTGAGGCGGTTTAGTCTGTGCCTGCTGATAATGACCCTTGGAAATCAAAATTGAACGGAGAGATTTCAGACTAACTTGCATTTATGAATCAATCTGAGGATGCCAGGATAGGTCATATGATGACAACTGAGCCATCCCCACAACAACCGAGTAAACTCCATCCACTGTGAGATGCAGTTAAAAGCATTGGAAAATCGAATAAGTGGCCTTTAAGTTCCGATTTTTTGTCAAACTGCCGGTTGTTAGTTGTACATTATCTGTATCATGTCCAGAAGAGATGACAATGAGGGGAAATGATATAAAGAGTTTACTGAATTTTTTTGAATCAGCTTTGATATGGATCCAACAGGCTTCCTTAAGGTCATAACTAACAGCTCTTAAATTAACACTTTGTCAGTGGTTGTCATCAGAATGCAGACAGCCAAGGGCAGCAGTGAGGATTAAACACACACACTGGAGCTGTGAGGGTGTGATGTATTAAAAAATCAATGTGAAGGTCTTTACTGAGACTATATAACTTGGCTGTGTGCTGCAGGCTGTTTGTACACAGGGTTAGTCTGGAGGATGCCCTTCTTCTTCTCTCCCATATAGTGATGAGTTCACTTCACATATACACAGTACTTCATCCAATTCAAATTTACACGTTAGACAAGAACACCATCCAATATCTGTATAATATGTGGATTCTGGAGTACACTGTTTCTGTTCACCATTTATATACAGTTGTAGTCAAAAGTTAATATACGCTTGTAAAGAGGATGTGGATCAGGGCAGTTCTGAGTTTCCAAACCTACCATCATGCGAGGTGGTGGTATTATGCTCTGGGGCTGTTTTCCTGCCAGTGGAACTGAAGCTTTACAGAGAGGAAATGGAATAATGAAGAAGGAGGATTACTTCCAAATTCTTCAGGAAAACCTAAAATCATCAGCCAGAAGGTTGGGTCTTGGACACAGTTGGGTGTTCCAACAAGACAATGACCCCCAACACACATCAAGTAAAGAAATGGTTAAATCAGGTTAGAATTAAGCTTTTAGACCGGCCTTCCCAAAGTCCTGGCTTAAACCCCATCGAGGATCTGTGGACTGTTTGAAGAAACAAGTCTGTATTAAAAAGTTAACAAATATAGTTAAACTGTACCAATTCTGTCAAGAGGAGAGGTCAAAGATACAACCAGAAGCTTGTGGATGGTGACCAAAAGAGCCTAATTGAGGTGAATATGGCCAAGAGACATTTAATCAAATATTAGCATCAATATATGTATATTTTTTGACCCAGCAGATTTTGTCATATTTCCAGAAGGCCTGTATGATCATTAATGAAAGAAGCAAAATGCATGATTGTTTTTTGTGACAAATACACACGTTTCAGGGCGGACGTTTAGCTCAGTGGGTAGAGCGTCCGACTTATGTATGGAGGCTGTAGTCCTCTGCAGCGGCCGCTGGTTCGACTCCCGCCTTCGGCCCTTTGCTGCGTGTCATCCCCTCTCTCTCTGCCCTCTTTCCTGTCTACTCTTCAGCTGTCACTGTCAATAAAGGCACAAATGGCCAAAAAAACAAACAAAAACAAACAAATACACACGTTTCAATCATTCCATCACAGAAAATTAAGTCTTACAGGAATCACTGGAAACTCTAAGTTGCCATGATATATGTACATGCTCTTTACAAGTGTATGTAAACTTTTGACCGTGCAACATCTAGATCAGAATCCATCAGTTGGAATGTTATTTTTTTTATGTTTGTTTGGCTGGTGTCAAGGAGGCAAAGCGAAGGCATCAGGGAAGATTGGAGAGAGACCTCCACACACAACACCACAGGTATGTGGGAGGCAGTTAAAAATATCACAGGCTTCAAAAGCAGCAGCGCCCCCATCATGTGTGAGGCCACATACAGTAACCTTGCATAAGTCAGCTGTAAAGAGCCTCCAGAGGACCGGTCTCTGTCAGTATTCGCAGAGGATGTGAGTAGAATCCTGCTGAGAGTAAAGCTGCTGGGCCTGGTAACACCCCTGACTGTGTATTGAAAACATCAACCAGCCAGCTAGTAGATGTCATTACTGACAACTGTAACATATCACTGTCACAGGTTAGTGTTCCCACCTGTTTCAAGACAGCCACCATCATTCCTGTGACTAAAAAGTCTGCAGTGTTTAGTGTAAATGACTGCCGCTATGAGGCACTCAACCACATTCTCATTAAGAATTTTGGGAAACTGATTCTCCAGCATGAATAATTCCCCAGCCAGCCTGGACCTTCAGCAGTTTGCATCCAGAACCAACAGATCCTCAGAGGATGCTGTTTCCACTGCCCTCCACTCAGTCTGCACTCACCTTGAGGAGAACAACACCTGCGCCAGAACTGTAGCTTTTTGCAGTCTGTGTTGTAGAATGATGAATAAATTAACCTTAAACCTTGAAACAAATTTTGTTAAATATTGCGGTTGCCCATCAAGTGCCACAGTGAGTTGTGACAGAGAGCCATTTAGCCAATGTAGAATATCAGAACTCTAAAACAAGCTAATGGAATGCAGTCTTCTCTAATGTTATTGATCACAAGTGTGCTTTTCCTGCCATGCCAAAATGTCTTCTGTGGAAATGGTCTATTGACTAGACCTGACCAGAGGTCTGTCAGGTTGGTCCATCATGTCTTTTATTTAGCCTGAAAATAGAAGTTGAAAATAGGGCCATGTTTAGACTGTCTGTTTTGGTCCAAATACAGTATAGCCCAAAATAGAAGATAAAATTTAGACTGTGTTTAGTCCATCTGATTTATGTCAAATGTAGCCCAAAAACAGACAGTGAAGTAGCTTACAAGACTTTAAACAGCTTTATGAAATGGACACTCTTCTCTGCTTCCATCAGTTAGTTTTGTGATTTGTGGTGATTTAGAGACTCGGTCTGTGAAGTTTACAGCCTGTCACACTGTCCTTTCACCCTCTCCCATCAGTCAACCAACAGCGCATGTGGCCTCAAGGATATTTTTTAATAAGTGCACCAGGTCATATAAAAATATTCCTTTAATTCCCCACTGAAATGTTCTCCCTGTGTGTTTTTGTAGCTTCTATCTGTTTTATCCTGTAACTGTGATGCACACTGACTGACAGAGGAAAAAAAAAAAAGCTTGGCTGGAAGAATCTCTGTCATCTGCAAATGACTAATGGTAAGAATAAGGAATGGTGGGTGGAAGTAGCAGAACAAAGACATATGATTGGCTGATATGTGTTGGACATCAGTTTCTGGCTTCCATTGAAAATGACTTGTTGCCTGATGCTTTCACAGTGGGGAATGGGGCTGCACGATTTGATTTAAAAAAACAAAAAACAAAACATGATTGATTATTGATATGATTATTTTGACTGAAATTGCAATTGCTATATGCAATTCAATGAGTGGAAATGATCGATGCATTACAATTTTAATGTTCTGAGAAAAAAACTATTAAAATCATGATAATGTGATATTTGTTGAGGTCCAAACCAAACAAACATGTTTCCTTTCATCTGGAGAACAAGATTTTTAGGTCAGGTCATCTGTGCAGCACTACAGTACCTCAATTTTTCAAAAAAATATTATTTGGCTCTGGTTCTGTGATTTAGATATTGCACTTGGCCATATTGCAATTTTATTGCAATAGCGATTAAAGGGATAGTTCACACAAAAATGAAAATGTAAATGTAGACACCATCACATCACACACACCAGTTCAGACAGTGTTAACATGCACATGAATGTGGCTCCAAGCTAAAGATCTACAGTGAAGATTCAGACTAAAAACATGGTGTAAATAACATTTTTTAGTCAGCTTGGCATGTTGGGGCTTTAGGAGACTTGGATTACACCAGACGAGCAGTATGGAAGCATTTTATGTTTTTATTCTGTTGTTTTTTACCTTTGAAAACTGGTCATCATTCACTTCCATTGTTTGGGAGATTCTGCAACACTGTTTTCTTGTGAAACTCCAGCAGTGTTTTGTGGACTAAAAACCTAAAGCCAACCTTCAATCAGCACGAGGGTGAGTAGATAATGACTGAATTTTCATTTTTGGGTGAACTATCCCTTTAATTGCCTCTGCAGTATATATCAGTATAATCACATGACCATGTTTTGATTGGATGAATAACACCTGTTGCAACTGTGCCTGTTGCAACCTACCCCAGTCTACCGTATTATTGAGCTCAAAATGTTATGGTATGTGTTTGTGTGTTCATTGCTTCAATATTTGTTAGAAAAATTTGTTTTTTTTTATTTTATTTTTTTTATTTTATTTTTTTTTTTACCTCTCCTGCACAATATTTAGTCTGTCATTGTGTCAGTACACATGATTTAGAAATGTGTTCCTCAAAGCTGCTGTATGTGAGCGTGTGTGTGTGTGTGTGTGTGTGTGGACAGACAGAGGCTGGTGAGGCAGGGCTGTTGTGATGTGGACTGGTCTGATCCACCCCTTCCTCCCAGCGGAGCAGGCAGCAGCTCAGCGGGCTGCAGAGCCCCTCAGCCTGGGATGGCAGCCTGTCGGGCATCACTACACACGGAGCGCCTTCTTCTTCTTCTTCCATCGGCTTCTCCCCTCATCCTCCTCAGCTGTGCTCCAGCTGTTTGTCGCAGACGCTGCTGATAGTGAAGCGGGGAGGTGGAGGTAGAATGGGCCAGATCCTCTGGTCCCCTCTGTAACTCTGGACATGGATCCGACATCCCCGCACACAAACAAAGGTATTCGTCAACGCTTTCTGACGGAGCATGAGTGTGTGTGTGTGTGTGTGTGCGTGTGTGCACATGTGCATGTTTCCAGGTTTAGGCTGAGCAGCAGAGGCATGTCTGCGACAGACTGGAAGCTGGTGTGTCGGTGGGTCAGGATGGATGTAGGCTCTGCACTTGTTGAGTGATGAGGATGTGAAGAGTGAGCAGGCTCCAGATCAGCCTCCAGAGCTCAGCTGTCAGCTTCAGTCCAGTCATGTTGAATGAAAGGCAACACATGAATGTGAGTGATGAGGTTGCAGCGTCCTTGTCACATTGATCCCTGCTTCTTCCCTGCAACTTCACTTTGCCCCCCACCCCAACATTTAGTCTCCTTCAGCTCAGGGCAGGTCTGTCATTGATGCTGCTGTCTGTCTGTGTCTGTCTGTGCTGCACTCAATGAAGCTGCATCGTCACATGAGTCACTATCATACATCAATAATACAGCTGAAGCAGCTCCACACACAGCCTGACACAGTGCACAGCCTACATCTGTGTTTGGGAGGGTGGGGTGCAGGTTGGATGGCACACAATGTAAAGGTGGTGTCTCAGCTGTTGCAGGATTAGGACTTAGGGGACTGGCAGGACATCTTGTCACACTTTCTGTTGCACTCCTGCCTTTGCCATTGCAGTCAAACATCTTTTCACTTCCATGCACAAGAACAAGCTGCTGCAGTAGAGTGAGACAGGTTGTATGTTGTGTGGCAAATTATTATTATTGTTACTATCAGTTATAATGACCTTTTAAAGGAAAGAAAATAGAAGTCTTGTTGTTGTTGTTGTTGTTGTTGTTGTTAGTGAATAAACACTTTATTATAAAAATATGTCCTGAAAGACATGAAACCAGATATGAACTTGATTTAAATTATTAACAAAATAACACCAATACAGTGGAATTCAGTACTATAGAAAAGCAAATGTACACGGGGATGTTTCAGGACTTTTTTCACAGGGGTGGCCCGCACTGACAAAAGAGGACCAATTTTAAAAAAAAAAAACTTAAATTGGTAACACTCAAACTAATTAAGTCTTTTCAACTCAGATAACTTATATTATCAAAATTTCAAAACTACTTTCAACTTGTCTTTTTGCCTTTAAGGGTCAGATCTAAAAATAATAGTTATTATACTCAGGCTTTGAATAGTTGACATGGCTATCATGGTAGCAAACTATTACCTGAAGTGGGGCACTAGCGTATGCAGAGGCAGGAAATACATGTGGATATGAATGTACCACTTCAACTTTAATAACTAATGTTACATTATCTTACAGTTTCTTACCTTCTTGTACTAAACTTTTATTTAAAAGATACCTCCATTGTACATCTGTTCTCAGGCTGTAAGACTCAATTCGTCCTCCACACTCCACCATGAAAAATAGTTTTATTTTTATGATTTACCATTTAAGTAATTTAACTTCATAAAAGTAGGTGACAAAACAAAACAATGCACATCTATAAATAAGTCTCAGTCAGTTCAAACTAAGGTCCTGCCTCTCGCTGGACAGATAACCAATTTAAGTGGCTGCTTTTTAAAACATTTTTTAAAGGACCAGTGTGTATGATTTAGTGACATCCAGTGATGAAGTTGTAGATTGCAAGCAACTGAACACTGCTTGCCTCACCCTCTCCTTCCAAGAGCATAGGACAATAGTGTCCGCAAAATGATAGAAAATCACAACAGACCCTCTCTAGAGCCAGTGTTTGGATTGTCTGTTCAGGGCTACTGTAGAAACATGGTGGTTCAGCATGGCAGCCTCCACTGAAAAGGACCTCTGTGGCTGTAAATGGCTCATTTTAAGGCAATAAAAACAAAAACATTCTTATTTTCAGGTGATTATACAGGAATGAAAACATGAATATTATATTCCATTCCTGCCATATTCTGCCAATAAATTCCTGTAAATTTTACACACTAGGCCTTTAAAAACACTATAGTATTAGTATTGTTATTGATACTCAGTTTCGACTGATACACAAAATTCAGGTATCAAAAGCTTCAGCTTCAGAGAGGGTAAAAAATTATATTGGAATATCTGTAGACAAAATACATCTTTTGTCAGTGGCATGGTCAGAATAATCTGAAATGGGATCCTTTGTCATCTGATCCTAAACCTGTGTCACTTTTTTTCTGTTCAGTTTATTTATTTTTGTTTTATTTATTTGAGTGTTTGATTTGTGATTCAGCACCACAAAGTATTCATTTGAACTTGATGAACACTGTGTGTATGAGTAGCTGCATGTTCATGAGATTTCATCATTGGTATAATCAAAGCCTCACATTGCAGTGTAAGGCAACCTGTTGTGCTCCATTTATTTATTTCATTCACAAAAATGTCACCCAGGGGTAAAAAGAGGAGCCTGGTGCACTGAGGTCCTGCTGTCAGAAATCAGCAGACAAAAACAGAACAAATTCATCAGAGAAAAATAACATAAATTAAACATCTTGCTAAAGCAAAATCTTCAATGGGAGGCAGTCAAAGGAATGTCGAGTACCTTTGCTTATAGGTGATGTCACACTGTCAGGTCTGATAACAGGATGATCACCTGGCCAGAGAGCTGCAGAAAGAGCCTGAGGCAGCAGTCAGGTAGAGATTTTCCAAACAAATATATAACTGTAGAGGTTGTCATAATGCTTTTGCCAATAAACAAAAAAGCAGAAATTTCTTGTCAAACCTTTTGGTGTTTTCGGGCATAATGTATGATTAAAGACCCCCTCCAATGAAAAGTTTTTAAACCTTAAAGGTACAGTTCACTGCAAAATCAAAATGACATATTTTTCCTCTGGCCTGTAGTGCTACTTATCTATCTAGATACTGTCTGTAGAGATGTCTGCCTTCTCTCCAGTATAATGGAACTAGATGGCACAGGTCCTGTGGTGCTCAAAGCACCAAAGAATACATGTTAAAAATTCAACAGCAGTGCCTGATGAAATCACGACCCAGTCACCTACTTACTTTCTGTGGTAAAATCTACCAGAACTACTTCAGAATCTGCTGGAACTACTTTCTCTCTAATAGAAAGAAACTACTTTCTTTCTAGTAGAAAGAAAGAAACTGCTCACAACAAAAACTGATGTTGCATCCCAACACTGTTCCATCCATTTTGGAGACACAGCAAGTGCAAGCCAACATGTTGGTCAGCCAGTTATTAGCAGTTATTAGCTATTTGATGATGTAGTCGAGCCAAAGGCAGAAAACAAGCAGAGGTTTGATGAGCTGAGTTGAAGGCGAACAGGTATGCTCGAGCTGCAGGCGAGCAGCCGAGGGGTGGGAGCGGTGGGGACTATTTGCATATTGCATATTCATAGAGCCATGCATATGAAATGAAGACAATGGTGTAGAGGTACTGTACATCTGAGCCACTTTGATTTTTGGATTTTATTTTCATGAAAAGAAAAACTGTGGTGATCAGAGATGAAGTTTTTAGGGGCTTAATCTCTATAAGGATCTATTCAAATTAAAGCATTATAATTCTCAAGTCAAACTCTGGAGAAAAGCAGAGAGAGTCGGGACCAATCAGGAACTTTGTTTGTGCCTAAGAGAAAATTAAACAAAATCTGAGAATTTCTCTGAAATCCCAGCTACAAGCATGACCTGCTTGTTCTAGTTGTTCTTGCCCAAGTTAATCACTAATATGTATCATCTTTTCAGCTGTCATCCTGATGACAGATATAACTGGATACAAAACATAATGAAGCTGTGTAAAACTTTATGGGCTGATTAAAAAAAAAAAAAAACACACAAATCAGACAAAACTTTATGCTGCCAGAGAAGATGGAAGCTTAAATCTTCCCCACATAGTCTGATAGAATTAAACAGTTCAAAAACTACAGTATATATTTACATATCCTTCAGGCCCTCATTACTCAAAGCAGTGGTTTTATCTTTTATAATAATCCAATCCTCACTTTCTCACAGGAGACATACAAGATCATGTTCTCATATCCTACTTTTACACATTCACTATGGCATAATACAACTGTTAAAAAAACATTATACTGGGCTGGATGGCTGAAATAAAAATTGTTTATATTGAGAATTTATTTGATGGAGATCAAATTATGTCATTTGAACAAAAAATCCTACAATAGGAATATTTATACTTTCAGTATTTGCAGCTGCAGTTGTATCTCTGCATCCTTCAGACAGTTACCACACTGTGAACCCAAATAAGTCAGCAGTGCTCAAAAAAATCAAGGCAATCAGTTGCCACAATTTTCTTGAGTTCATAAACTTAAAAGTTGGAGTGTTTCAGAGCAGAGAATGCTGAGCATTTTTTAAATCAGTTTGGTAAATTTGTGTGGGTGCAACGCATGTCTCTGTGTGACAATCTCAGAACACACATTTATTATTGCTTCAAACAAACTTTAAGAAATGCTTGGCAAAGGACATTGGGGAGGAGATAACCAGTGAAGCATGGGGGGTGGATATCAGTGTCTCTTGGTTTAAAGTGTCGAGGGAAATGCAGACCCGTCTGCTTGATCAGAAAATCAATTTTGGGCCCCAAATAAAACGTCAAGGCTGGGACTCAGAGGCTTCTGACTTGCGATGGGGATGTGATACTAGTTGTGGCACTCTGTTACATATGTTGTATTCATACCCTGTAGTCTAAGTTTATCTCCTTCATCAACACAGTGATCTCCTGACTTCTTCGCTGCTGCAGGGACTGATGCTTTGATTAGATTAGGCTGACTGCCAAAGGGAAGTTCATGTAGCGTATGCTATATATAACACTCTGTTTTATTCCTGGTGTCCTTGATTCCTGTTCCTGTCCTGTCTTAGCTGTAGTTTGCTGAAATATTCTGCTGTGTGATACATTTTATTTATACCTGTGTGTATCTTTTGACATTTGAAATAACAATAACAAATGCAAAAAAGATATAAGTGGGTATATTTCACTTTACAGTTACAAAGTAACAGTAAGGTGTGTTTCTGTGAAGCTAGTTTTATCTGGGGAGGGACAAGTTTAGGCTGGCGTGCAGGTCCTATGAAGGACACACCTTTATGGGCCATGTCCTTCAAGGGATGCAGCCCTGCAGCTACAGAGAGACTAGAGAGAGAGTCAGAGACAGGAGAGGGGGGAGATGGAAGCTGGCGAGGAAAAAACTAAGCAGGGTAAGAGACTAGACAAAAATGTGTTGTTAAGGATGGAGGCTGAACATTATGTTCCATTGCTTAAACCTGCGATAACGGATTTTCTGGCCACTTGGAAAACTTAATTGACATGTAAATCACCCACTCAGGATTTAATTTATGAAATGTTTTGGTTTGCTTTTATTTTTTAAATTTCTAAATTTGGTCTGTGCCACAAAACACTCATGAGAACTCACAACTTAGAACAATTTAAAAATGTGTTAAAAGCCTTCAAAAAAATGTTTAACATTTTAACAAAAACGTGATTTAATCAGGCATAAAAGGGGTTAGCTATACCCTAAGGTCCCCTGTCTCACTTCCTAAAGGCAGCAATACTAGCGCTTTAATTGGGCCTGAAAAGTTGAGCCTGTTGAGGCCTGATGCTGACAAAATTCTGTCCAAAACCAACCTGAACCCATCCCTCATTAGCTTGTTTCAGTCCAAACCAGATTACAGCCCGACATTTTTCTTAACAAGCTTCCCTCTATGTACCAAACAATAAGAGTTTTCAGTGACAGGGACAATACATGGAGGGAAATGGAATTGGCAACCACTAAATTGGGGAGAAAAATTCAAATAAATAAGTAAGTAAATAAATAAATAAATATAGTACAGCCCATACCTGATGTGAACCTGTGAAATATGTGAGAAATAAGGCCCGACCCGACCCGACCCGAACCTGTTGGGTCCAGGCACAGATCTCAAGCTCTAAGCAATACTGCTCAAGCACTCGTCAACTTTATATTTTCCGACAAATTCATTCAATAATATTTCTATCAGATGTGTCTCAACCATAACATGTCGACTCTGTAGCCCTTCTAAATCAAAGCTAAATAAGAATTCTGGTTTAAAAATGTGTATTTTGATTAACATCAAGAGAACTCAGACACTTTAAAAAATAAAATGGTTGCTCACTACCACTATGCTGTGAAATGAAAAAAGATGTAACATTTTGTCAACTCTGTAAGATAAAAAATCTAATCACTGGGAGGCTGGCCTGTTACCAGGTTTAACAGCAAGAATTTGATCATTTAAAATTTTGAAATACTATTTTCCAGCATAACTGAAGAGTAAAAATCAAATGAAGATGTCCACCTGACAAAGTCCAGTATTTGTAAACTCTGATCAGGACTACATAATTAAAAGGATAGTTCACCCAAAAATGACAAATCAGTCATTGTCTACTCACCCTCATGCTGGTTGAGGATTGTTTTTAGTCCACAAAACACTGCTGGAATTTCACAGGAAAACAGTGTTGCAGAATCCCACTAACAATGGAAGTGAATGGTGACCAGTTTTCAAATGTAAAAAAACAACAGAATAAAAACATAAAATGTCTCCATACTGCTCGTCTGGTGTAATCCAAGTCTCCTAAAGCCCCAACATGTACTGTATTTATAGCCTGAATCTTCACTGTAGATCCTTAGCTTGGAGCCACGTTCACATACACACTGGGTATTTTATGATTTTTTTTTTTTTTTTTAATGTTTTTAAAACTGGTCACCATTCACTTCCATTGTTTGGGAGATTCTGCAACACTGTTTTCTTGTGAAACTCCAGCAGTGCGACACTCAATCTGCATTAGTGTGAGTAGATTATGACTAAATTTTCATTTTGGGGTGAACTATCCCTTTAAGTACAAACATAAGCATATTAACCATAAATGGTTCCTATCTAGTAATGCAAACTGTTTATATGTAGCAACGTGGTGATAACATATTGCAGCCGTGAGTAGTGGACTGATGGTATGTGTCTTGTTCATGCTGTATTTCTCAAGGTCTTAAGAGATCTCCCCTCCTGCTTGTTTTGCCTCAAGCTATTACATTTTCACACGTACTGTTGAATTTTAATTGACATTTTACAGCAAGAAGAACTGTTTAAGACACACAGTGACCTTTCTATTTCCCACGCATCTGAATACCAAACAGTAGAGACACAGTTAGAGACAAGCTGGTGAACTTAGAGGAGCAATTAGCAGCCATGTTTCTCTCAGGAGCTGCTGCTAAAAGGAATGAAAAGGAAAGTGAATAATATCAGGTGCGCAGAAATACTGTAAGACTCCTGCTGACGCTGATGTTACTGACTGTTGGATGTGTGAATTATGTATCAAAGCACTTCAGCCTTAACAGCTTTTAAGTGATCCTATCATTTCAGTGTTGAATACAGGTACTGACAGTGGACATGTCCTCCACAAACTGTCATGTCAGTCATCTTGACTGCTGACTTTGAAGTGTATATGTCCTCCCTGTGTGCACTGCTTGTATTTTGGTATATTTTGTCCTCACTTCACCTCTGTAGTGTGGATCTGCTTAAAGGGACAGTTAAATCCAAAATCTGAAAAATTTGGTGTGGGTGTGAGTAGAGATTTCTGCCTTCTCTTGAATATAATGGGACTCGTGTGTGTATGTAGCACACCATGTGTACTTGTATGTTTTGCATTTCGTCGACATAGCACATAGAAACCACAGCATTATTATTGTTGCTCCAAAAACTGAAAAATTACATTTCATACATTATCTATGCCAAGCATAGGTTTTATTGTTTCCTTATTAGGTTTATACAGTTAGGTTTGTACTGCACACTTTCTTGGGAATTGGGACAAATCATGTCTTACCAAAAAAAATTAATTATTATTATTATATATAAAATATATTAAAAAAAATATTGATAACAACACTCAATCCCAGTGTTTTTGGTTTAAAAAATGTATTCTTG
>JAJHUR010085351.1:0-25246 GCA_027495735.1 Lutjanus campechanus
TTCCCCAGTCCATAACTCCTCAGTGATTGGCCTGTTTCATTTGTGCACTGTTCTATTATTGGATTAGAGGCCATGTTACTGTAATAGGGCCTGGGCATTCCCAGCAGGCACAGCTCTGCCTCATTGATCTATTGAACAATAGCTACGTGTTCCAGTGCTCTGTCTCATTTTCCTTTTATCTCATGAGCTTTTGTCTGACTCTTAGGCTGGCCGCTTTCTCCAAATCAAATCGAAACAGTGGCAGAATGTAACCTGCTTTCCTCTTGCTCTGTACTGCTCTCTGAGCGCTGCCTCCATCCTCCTCTGGTGTGATGACTGTGTTTGCTGTATCCATGTCATAGCTCATGTCTCTGAGTTACCGACTCAAACACTACAGTGCTCAACACATACTAGACCGCCATAGCTCACATTGTTTGGCATCTGTCAACATTTGTTCTCTTGGATGTGCCTTTCCCACCTCTGGTAGATTGGGGCTACAGCCTCAGCCCCATGCTGAAACAAGGGAACGGTCTTGGTGGTATCAGTTTTCCTATAGTGGCCTCACCACCGCGATGTCTTTGACAGCTGGTAGATGTACATCTTCAGTGTGTGCTCTTTGTGCAGGGTTAATATGATACAAGGCTAAAAAGCACCTTCAGGGCTCCCTGAATGCAGCAAATTCTTTTCATGGTCACCAGCTATGCTTTCTCTTTACTGTATTGAAACTCAGTGCTGAACTGCAGCAGACATGTTTTTATCCTTTCAGAAATACGTTAAAAGTTAATTTTGACATGAAAATAGTTGACAGTGGCTCTGTGAGGCTGTACATAGGCACACTGGTGCTTTGGGCTAAATGCTAATGTCATTAAGGTTTGTATTGAAAAACTTGACTAAATTATATCAATGGCTTTATCTTTGCAATGTCAGTGTTTTCATTGATGCAAAACAAACCTAGGATGCATGCTGTGCCTGCATCTGGGAGACTGATGCTGACTTTGGTTGATGCTGGGCAATATGCAAGTTTTTCAAATGATGGTAATCAAACCAAATTTTAATGACTGAAATTAAAATTTTAAATGATAGCCTAATACTAACTGTTGTAAATTTTATTGTAGTTTATCATGAAAACCAAAGTGAGGTCAGCTCACTACCTGAATATACTGATTGAGCAGGTTTTTCCATCAATGGATTTTTTTCGTCCTTGATGGCAACGGGCATATTCCAAGATGACAATGTCAGGATTCATCAGGCTCAAATTGTGAAAGAGTGGTTCAGGGAGCATGAGACATCATTTTCACACATGGATTGGCCACCACAGAGTCCAGACCTTCACCCCACTGAGAATCTTTGGGATGTTCTGGAGAAGACTTTATACAGTGGTCCGACTCTCCCATGATAAAATACAAGATCTTTGTGAAAAATTAATGCAGCTCTGGACAGAAATAAATGTTGTAACATTGCATAAGCTTATTGAAATGTTAAAAGCTAAAGGTGGTCCAACGAAATATTCCAGTGTGTGACTTTTTTTTTGGCCAGGCAGCTTATGTAGGTAATTTCATGGCAATCCATGTAATAGTCATTGAGATATTTCAGACCATCAGACAGACATTACCTGCCCTAAAACAAATGCTGCTGCCAACATGGCAGAAAATTGTTAACTAAAGTCCCACTTGCTTGGCTTTTCACAAGCTTTCAGCCTCATCAGCATGAAGATGGCTCAGTTGTCATCATGTGAACTAAATATCAAATGTAATTAATTTGTATACACACTGTATGAGGACTCGTCACTGTGTACAACAACATATTCCTGAAAATCCCTCTTAATTATTTAACAAAGGGCCAGTCTGCTATGCTTTAATTGGTCCTGAATGAACTCCTGCTGTCATTGGTGTAAACCACATGAAAAATGTTGCTTACAGCAGAGTGGTTCTGTTGAATATTCCTTGTTATGTGAGCCTGCAGTAGATCAAAGGAGTGTAGGTGTAACTGGTGCAGTTGGGTTTAAAGTCAGGAGGAGGAGGGATGCTTTGTGCTTATGTATTACAGTGTGGGTGTGTACAGTATATTAATGATTATGGATTTGTGCGCTGTCTGAGTGTGTTTATTTTTCCATGCACTGGTGGTTCATTAGGTCCAGTGTGGAAGGCCAGCGTGTCCTTTTTCTCAGCTCAAAGGATTTACTTTTGTTTCATTTTGGATATAAATATTGCATTAATTTTTTTCTGAGTACTATCTGCAAAAGGTTCTTGTTGTTGTGGGGGGTTTCTCAGCTCCTCTCATGTTTGGCAGGAGTCTGCATTGATAGCGAGGCACAAAGCTCAAAGGAAGACAAGTAAAGTAGAGGGATAAAGCTACAGACTGATGGCACCCTGGTACAGCAGGTGGATGAGTCGTACAGTCAGATAGGCTACAGCAGGCAGGTAAATAAAAGCATGCAGGCGAACAGATGGGCCTGCATCCCAGCATGGAGAGAGATGAAGACAAGACTGAAGTAGCAGGTTGCTGAAGGCGCTGTAGTGACTACTGAAAAAGCAGCTCTTCTTCATTTCAAGTTGTCAGGGGTGTGCCATCAGCCTCTTAATGTAGTATGTCTGGCCACTTTATTCTTTCTTTGAACAATGGCAAAATTGTCCTGCTAAACTGCCTCTGTAGATGTAATTTTATCAACTTATTAGTTGTACCTGACCTGAATAGGCCGTTTAGTGCAGGATTGAATTATTGAGCCATTTTTTATATATTGAATTATTGGATTAAAGGCATTTTTCCATTCAGCATTTCCCCCAAGAACAAGATTTGAGTATGACCAACAACATGCTCTTCAAATGTAATTGCTAGTGGCATGGCTGCAAATGGACTACTTTGATCCAGACTTAACATCTCAGCAACTTTTGATGAATTGCAATTCAATTTTGTGTAGATATTCATGGTTCCCAAATGGTGAATCTCCCGACATTTACTCTTGCACCACTATAAAGTTCACATTTGCCACTTTGAGTGACTATTGAACGGACTGCCATAATTCACAGCGCTGACTGGTCAGCGGAGTCATACAATCGCGAGGTAGTAATTCTAGTTTAGTGCTAAATAGCAAATATTACTGTGCTGACAGGCTAAACTTAGATAGAGAACAAAGTGTACCTGCTAACCTAGCAGTACTGCTGTGCTTAAGTGTAGCCTCAGAGCTGTACACATGGCTGTAGAGTCTTAGTCTCATCAACAAATTTGTCTTTTGAATTGTTCGTTAATTCAAATGCACCTGTAACCTACAATGCACAAAAAATGTCACACCTCAGCAAGTTGTATGTTGCATAATTTCTTCAATTATAGTTGCATTATTTTTCTTCATAAAGAATCCTACACACAGATATGTTTTTTTAATGGTCCATGTTCATTGTTGTGATACTGATGGCAGAGATGGTATTAATATACTTCTGTTAACAGTATCTCTATATATATTTGTACAAATATACTTTTAAATAGTACTTACATGTAATATTGTGATTCTCTTACACCTCCTGTACTTTTTCTGACACAAAACATTAGGACTGAATTTTTCTAAATGGAGAGAGATGGCTGTTAAATTGCATGAGGTCCATCCATGATTACTAGGTTTGTTACTGCTGTATGCACACTGGAGCCTTATTCCCACACTGGATTTGGTAGCTGCCTAATGAATTGGTTGTACTCAAGTGTTTTGGGAGCTTTACAATCGTATTTTGATCTCAGCAAATCCTTTCTCATCGCAGGAAAGGGAAGATTTATAATAGGATGCTTTGGTGGTAATCCAGCTCTGATGGAGACTCTGCTTTGTCTTGATGCAGAATGAAGAAGAGATTTACCTCGCTTTTTTAAAAAACTTGACTTTATTGGAGTGTCTTACTCACAATCAAGTTCATAATTAGTTTTGTTTCACATTATTTGGATTTAATTTGATGAAAAGTTTGATGTTAAACAAGTTGAAGAAACTGTTTATGAAACAAATCACAGATCTTATTGTAAATGTGTTGTCTGTGTGCAGTGAAAGAAATTCACAGATGATTCCCATCAGGGCTCAACGTGGTTTAAGGAGGGATAAATAAACCACGGTGTGTGACATAACCAATTTTCATGTTACTGCTGCAAAGACTGAAAAAGATTTTGTGAGCTTAAGATTGAATTTTTTTTTACACCTGCAAAATGGTGATTTTGACTTGAGCCCTTAAATAGCCTATGGCACTTTTTAGCCCCACTGCTGAGAGTGGTGGACTGTCAGGTTCGCAACATTAGTCACATCTGTATTCAGCTGCATGTTTGAAACCAATTTGGTTCATTTGGATGAAAGGAGAACAGCCTGTAGGGCCCTTAGGTGGGACTCGTGGTCAAATTGGCCCTGGCCTGGGCTAGTAGCTTGACATTTTTTTGTGAATATTTCAATATTGATGCAGAGTTTTTTTTTTTTCTTTCTCTGCACCTTAAAACATATAGCCCAAACAGGTTTTATTACTGAAAGATTTTTCTCTAGTGCAATCATCTAAAAATGTCAATTTTTTGTCATTATATATTTTTGAGGCAACATTTCTAGTCCTTTGTCCCATCATGTCTAACATGAAAGTGGCTATGTTTCTTCAAACATGTATTCTTCTTTTTGTCACATGTTTGTTTCAGTTTTAAGTCAATCTGTCTTTTAATTTACAATCAATCAATCAGCAACTCTGGGTGATCAGCTTCTTTAATAAGTACAGGTTTCTGTTAGCTTGTGTTGTATTTAAAGTTTAGTGAAAACACACTAACTCAGGTTAACTGATAAAGTGTTAGCTTTGAAAAACAAAAATATTTAAGTGTGTTTAGCTCTGCATGAATTTCTTGATGAATTGTCTGCAAATGTTGCTTCCTGTCCATTGTGGTTTTACTGGTGATTGTTACTCCACAATGTTTACAAAGGGTCATGTTTCCCTTGACATAAAACATAAATTTCATCTCTTGTCTGTTCTTTTCTTTCTCCCAAACCTTGACATTTTTCTACAGTTTATGAGACATGCAGCAAGTACATGCTGACTTCCCTCAGTACTATCCAGCTGTGAGATTGAATCTCTTCCCGACTCGTCCCTCCTGTTGTCATCTCGTTTTTATTTGTTGATGAAATTGATTTTGTCATTGTTTTTGTCATCATAAATTACTTTTTTGTTTAGTTATCATCTCATTTTGTCAGTGAAAAAATGTTTCAGACAAAAACTATGACAGAAATGAGTAGTCAACAAAATTAACACTGCAGTATGGCATTATGTATTTACTTTGAAACAATACTCAATAGGTAACAAAGACATGATTAAAAGAAAGCATGTTACTTGATATCATGACATTTTTTATTCATCAAAGAATGGGTCAACTCAGTGGAGTGTGCGGATTCAAAGGTCTAGACAGGCAGAAACATGTGAACAATGACAGAGGATTTGTACATGTTGGTCTTACACATGCTCAAACAGACACAGACATTAGTGCTGTATTGTCTGCTGTACCACCTGATAATTGTTTGTTCTTTTTGCGTGAGTCAGATCAATTGTTATTTAGTGAGAGGCTGACATGGATGCGACTGAAGGACACAAAACAAATATTCATTAAACTTGAGCTCTGCAGACCTGCTGGTTTCACATTACAAACACAATTACAGTGAAATGAAAAGGCGCCTCAGGGCACGCTGGATCGTAGCAAATTTAGCCACGTTAAAGATGTTGAACCATGATGTGGCCTAACGTTTAAATCCAAAAGTGATTTCTCTGTGTGTAGTTACACAGCCATAAATAGCTTTCTCTATAGTTCTCACTCTGTAGTCCTGCTGAGCCTGCTGGTGGTTCCACTGATAACATTTCATCATATTATTAGTTTATCAGGCTCCTTCCTCATCGCTTCCTCTTATCTCTTTACTTCTTCCTGCTGGTTTTGTGACCATTCTTCAGGCTCATACAGGCTGATGCAGCAGAGATTACAGTCTAAAAGAAGAATATCACATTATTTCTGTGGTTTGTGAAGTTTGTTTGTGGAGGCGAACAAATATCACCCAAAGGTAAAAACCAGACCACCGAGGCTCCAGCCTGTGATCTAATCAGAACAGAACAAGAGAGGGGGGGGAAAAAACATGACCGTGACTCTGAACCAGATGGTGATGCTTTGTGGATTCATACAATGATACAGAATTTATAGTATTTCAAAAATGCTTTCATATACTTACCAATCACCCTCAGCCTTTTCAGCGCTTCTACCGAGTCGCTTTTGTTACTTTCATTCACTGAATTAGCTCTCTTAAGACCATCACTGGGAGTTTTGTCCGTCCTAATGTGTCCCTTTTTCAGAAACCTTTTTTGTTTGACAGGGTAGATCAGTATTGGATCTCTAGAATATCGTTTAATATGTTTCAAGATGGTGTGTTTGTCCTTAAAGCTGAGTCAGGCACTGACTGTGAGTAATTATAAGAAAGAGTTTGGCTTTGGTCCAGCCACTATCAACAGGAGGTTTGTGGAAGTGCTCGACTGATTGAGATGAAGCCTAAAGCAATAACAGAGACACATTTGCAGGCTGTGGTAAAAAAAAAAGTAGTGCACCAAAGAGGGCAGTTATTAAGCCCAAAAAAGAAATGTGTATTAATATATTCTGAGAAAAGAAAATGTTAATGATATGCTTTAGAGACACTTTTGAACAGTTGCCTAAAACGCTGCTTGTTAATATATTTAAATGTAAGTGTGTTTCAGTAGAGATCAACGCTAAACTATTTTGGCTTATTTCACATCCTTAAATAACATCTAGTTGTATGATTACCACAGTTAGCTTCAGGATGCTGCAGACAAGTGTCAACACTGTGAGCCAGACAAACACCTTCACTCCTGTCTGTGAACACATCTCACATAGGGAGCAGATTCTGAGTGTCTGAGTCAGGGTCAGAGGCGAGCGGAGCAGATGAGGGGCCGCCTGCGTAGTTCAGCCATGGCCCGGAGTGACCTCTCACCTTTGACCCCCCAGGCATAGAAGAGCCCTGTGTTCCCATTGGTCCCAGACAGGAGGGGCTCTGTTAGGAAGGTCACAGCTCTCTTCTCCTTGTTCTTCCTCCTGCAGTTAATCTCTGTGAATCACAGCCATGTCAATTTTTTATTTGTATTTAAACCTGCAATAGCTGATTGCTTTTTGCCGTTTGGAAGCAGCGGAAACAAGTTGATGTGGAAATCATGCAAGCAAACAGCTGGTTATTTACACATCCAGCCGTTCCCGAGCAACATTTTCATTCATTTGGAGTCCTGCATGTAGCTACCTGGTGAACGGTAGTCCAATATCCACATCTTGATGCAGTTCTTTTATTTCTATTTTTGTTCTCCACCATCTCCTGTGGGAAATACGTTGCTTTAGCTAGTAAATGCTCCACTATGTTCACAGGCTAGTTGCTAACTGTGTCTGTCTGTTGTTTGGTACTGACTAGGTAGTGTTGGTGGGTTTTTAGAGCTTTTTCGCTAAATATCTGCCCACTGAAACGGTAAATTCTGCTACAAGAGCTGTGAGAGTCGGCCAGAACAGTAAAATTGTGGCCAGACAGCGAATCAATGAGCTTACACTAACTTTAAATCTCTGTAAAGTCGAGAGGAACTGCATATTCAGTGGTAATTCTTTGTATTCTTTTTTAATTGACTCTTCCCACGTCCCCACCCCTTTTCACTCTGTGCTCCAAAAACCATTGAGTAAGCTTGGTACCTCAGTCAACTTTATTCCCTCCGGTTTCCTGTACATAGATATGTTATGTCTTTGTTTTGTCTATGCTGAAAAGAA
This sequence comes from Lutjanus campechanus, assembly GCA_027495735.1. Classification (NCBI taxonomy): domain Eukaryota; kingdom Metazoa; phylum Chordata; class Actinopteri; order Lutjaniformes; family Lutjanidae; genus Lutjanus; species Lutjanus campechanus. The sequence continues at coordinate 7,765 of JAJHUR010085351.1, forward strand.
TTTGGAAGATGGTTAAAAGTTGTTTCAAGGGGACCTATAAAAACAACACATATCCACATCTTAGCTAATGTTAGCAAAATGCTAGCTAATGCTAACGCTAGCTCAATAGTCTCATAGATATATTGTAGGGAACTAGACGTGTATGGAAAGATGTTGAGAGTTGCTTGCCTGGCCAAAAAACCTTTCAAGCCTCCGGGTTTACTGTACTTCCTGGTTATACGGCCCTCTGAATATGTGCAGTAGTGTTTCCTTCCTCGCCCCCACCTGCTAGTTTCCACTTCAGCCATAGACTTTAAATTGTGGTGGCATCACAGAATTTTAAACTGTTTTTTTTTTCTTCGCAAGGAAAGTTTTGCAAGTATAAAAACTCTACAGACATTATACAGACGTCTCTTTTAAAGTGGTAGCCTATGGGGGAAAATGCTTTTTGGGCCAGTGGGGAATTTTTCACTGCAGCACTGCAAGTGGCCACTGGGAAAAATTGGTGGCAAGGCTGAGTGGCAATGCCCTGTCTATTTCTTTTGTAAGTCTTTGGCTAAGATGTATCAATCATTAGCTAGCTGCTTAGCTAAAGTTTTGATAATATTAGCTAACTTGTGATGTTCCCATGTATGTCACTTACAGGAAAAGGAGAACGTTGACTGAGGTACCAAGTTTACTCAGCTGTTGTTGGAGCACAGAGCAAAAAAGAGATGGAATTAAGAAGGGTTGATTATAGTTTTGAATCTGTAATACACTATTTAATTGAACTTTAGAATTTATGCAGTGAGACATAGACCTGCGTAACCATGACCAGATGAAGTAGCAGGCTGACAGTTCAACATTAAGTGTTGTTTTCTGCAGTGTGTTGTTCAGGATGTTTTGTGGTTAACTTTCTATGTGGTAAGAAAACATGGTGTTAGTTTAACAGTATGGGACCCACACTGACTATTTCCTGAGGAGATAACAAGCTGGAAATTGCTTTGCTGCCTGTGCATGTGTGAAGATGATGATGTGTGTTCAGACTCTGATGTTTTCCTCCCTGGCAAAGAAACTGATTTTAGAAGTGCAATGTTTAAGAAGTGGTTTGTTTGGCACATCTAATATGAAAAAGAGATTGTGGCGCGTTTGTTGCCTCTTCAGTTCCAGTTGTTGTGAATAGCTTTGTTGCTTTATTTTAGCTGTAAAGTCAGAATTTCCCAGAATATTTCTGTCTTTTTTTGGTCCCCAACAGGGACCAGATGGGCCGTTTTCAAAAAGTGATACATTTGTTGTTGGCTCTTTTGTTTTATGAAGCATAACAATGGCTTTGCTGTGCACAAATTAGCACTTTCTTCACATTCATTCATTGGTGACAGTGCAAAGGAAGGACATTTGTGTGTATGTATTGTAACAGAATGACTAACTACTATACAAGAAAGCACAGATGCATGAAGTGATCAATTGTTTTTGTTGGGGAAAAAATAACAAAGCGGTTACCTGTTTTATCAAGCACAGCAGTGATGCCACAGTGAATTAATGTTACTTGTAGTATATTCATATTCAGAAATCACAGTTATTTCATTTGTAAGAGAAATGTGTATCAGACTGAATATAAAAATGTATGTCCTCTCTCTGTAGCAACAGAAAAGTCATTCCTCTCCTCCAACATCTGGCTCATTCATCACCGTAAATGGCTTTCATCACTGTGCTCAAGTTTTGGACCTCCTGGACTCCTGCCATGCAATAAACTCACCCTCTCCTGCTCTGTCCTTCCCCTCCCTTGTCCTTGTTTTTGTGCAGGTGTAGCTGCAGCTCCTGCCCACACCGCCTGCCAAGATGGTGGTGTTGTCGTTGAAAATCTGCGTGCGCCAATGCAATGTTGTGAAGACGATGCAGTTTGAGCCCTCCACAGCCGTCTATGATGCCTGTAGGATAATCAGAGAGAGGGTCCCTGAGGCTCAGACTGGACAGGGTGAGAATTATAAAAATAATTTTTACAGGAAGAACAATGGATGACGTGTAAACTGTGAAACAAACAGGGATACAAAGGCATAATGTAGGAAGTTTGTAGGTTAGATGTGTGTTTCAGGAGTTTGTACATCTACAGGAGGAAATCAGTGTGGTTGCACTACGATTAGTCAGGAGTATTTAGTGGTAAAAAATCAAAATATGATTACATTTATTTTTCTAAATGGTCTAAGTGGAATCTGTTTTGGAAGATTAATACTGCAATTTGACTAACTGGGGAGTTGATGTTCAGGTTGGGGCTCACAAACTAGTTTAAAAGCTTAAAACGATATTCCACCCCAGAATGATAATCCACTCAATATGTACTCACCCCTATGCCGATGTGAGGATGGGTGAAGATCTTCAGTTTACAAAACAATCCTGGAGTTTCAGCAGAAAGCAGGGTTGCAGCCAATGGCAGTGAATGGAGACCAAATGTAAATGTAAAAAAAAAGAACACAAAACAAACACAAAATGTCTCCATCCTGCTCGTGTGGTGTAATCCAAGTGTCCTTGAGCCGCGACATTAAAATTTAACCACAAAAGACGCCATTTACATCATGTTTTTAGCCGAAATGTCAACTGTAGCTTGCGATATTTTCACACGTGCATCCATTAAGAGATATACGAAGTCTCGCGATACATTGATGCCATGTTTACATGCTACCTGGGAGGCTACAGTTGACATTTCGGCTAAAAACATGGTGTAAATGGCGTCTTTTGGGGTAAAATTTTAATGTCGCGGCTCACGAACACTTGGATTACACCACACGAGCAGGATGGAGACATTTTGTGTTTGTTCTGTGTTGTTTACATTTTATCCGTGGTCATCATTCACTGCCATTGGCTGCAACCCTGTTTTCTGCTGAAACTCCAGGATTGTTTTGTAAACTGAAGATCTTCACCCATCCTCACATCGGCATAGTGGTGAGTACATATTGAGTGGATTATCATTCTGGGGTGGAATATCGTTTTAAAACGTGTGACTTAATAAGCAAAATGACAAAACATTATGATAAATTAAAAGAACAGTAAAAAAAAAAAAAGCATTTTTCATTTGCTCAGCTCTTGTGAAACAGCTTTTCAAATGTTTGTCATGACCCTCAGACCCCTTTTAGCTTTTCTTTCTTGTGTAAATTCATGCTGGGAACAGACTAGTTGACCAACATGGCTTTTTATTTGCTGATGCTGATATTTAGAGAGCATTGTGAATAAACAATGCTGATATCAAAACAAAGAAAAGTCATGTTTAATTCAGTTATTCACACCACATTACAATCTAATACACATGGTTGTCTAAGTCAGCATAACATGTCGTTTTAATTTGTAGAGGGAATGTTTGTTAACTAATGGAACAGAAAAATACATTGGGTTATGCTGTAGATCTCAGAATGTGACTGATATAGTATGTCAAAAAAGTCATTCAACTGCATTATTCTAGAGAGTCGTCATAAATTCTTAATGTGACCTGGTCAAGACACATTGCAACCCTACATTGGCGCCCAGTCAATCATAGCTTTGACATCTTTGACTTCCATTATGTATATAGGGGATTAGAAGGAGCTGTACGAGTCTTGACTTTGCTGTTTCCACCTGACAGCACCAGCATCATCATTCCTATTTGTTTCATCATGTTCAGAGATGTGCATGAAGAGTCTTTTGTGTCTCTATTGACCAACGTCACTGACATGTTGGAACCAGGTGAATGGGATAAAATGAGCAATTTATGTGCCTGACATTCAATTTTGTTCCTGATGCCCAGCGTCTGTCAGGTCGGGATTGTAGTCAGCATAAAGAATAACTTCCATCACAACAGTCTCTAAATTGCTGATGTTTATCCTCACTGCTCCAGCTTCAGACTATGGTCTGTTTCTGTCTGATGAAGACCCCAGAAAAGGCATCTGGCTGGAGTCTGGAAGGACGCTGGACTACTACATGCTCCGCAATGGGGTAAGTAACCCAGCACACACTGGAACAAACCCTGAATGGCGGTTACCATGGAGTGAATGTTTGCCCTGAGTTGTGTGTGCCAAAGGTTAAAGTGAGCACTTGAAGAATAATATGAAAGCACACACAGACAAACACACACACACAAGCATAGTTGCCTCGGGAGCTATGTGTGACTGCAACCCTGGAGAGAGATGTGTGAATAACATTGACCTGGACAAAGTCATCAACAGCACATAATGCAGCTCAGTGTGCCCACACACACACACACACACACACACACACACACACACACACACACACACACACACTTATATTTATATTAGAGCTGCAACTAACAGCTATTTTCCTTATTGATTTAATCTGATTAATTTCATGATTTATTACCTGTTCTATAAAATGTCCCAAAAATTTTTGAAAAATGCTCATCACAATTTCCAAGACTCAAAATGACTTCTTCAAGTTGCTTCTTTAGTAACCTCCAAACTCCATGATTGATTTCATATGTTCTAATGGCCAACTACTGACCGAGATGTCGTACAATATAGTGATCTTTATTTAAATAAAATGTCAGTGATCTATAATAGATAATTGATTAAGTGCTTTATGAAGTAGAAAATGTAAACAATTTAATTCATGTAAAGATAATAAATCCATTAAAGGAAGCACTTTTAAAAACAACTCTGAATAAATACAATGCACAATGGAATTTAGGTTAAATCCTCCACAGGAGTAGAAAAACAGTGATGCAGAATGAGAAAATGAAAGCAAAGCACAGGATCCAATTGGATATCAAGAACATCAAAGGACTTTTTAAAAAAGTGACTATAAAGAAGTGCTGCAGCCAGCTGTAGATCCTTTGCCAGGCTCTGATCCGCGCTGCCAAAGGCCCGGCCGACTCTGGTTTGTCGTGTAGTGCTCCCTCTCAGTACATCTGTGGGTTTGGTTTTGCAGATCTAAATGGTTTCTCCTCTTCAAATCCACCAAAGGCAACCCAGGTAGAAGGCATGACTGTGACCAATTATTCTGAACCAAATCTCTCCTCATTGTTGTGATTGGAAGGGAGCAGCGGGCTGTGATAGGCAGCCGTTAAATAAGGTTTTCTGGCCCATATTCTCCCCTCTCTCCACACAAACCTGGATGCATTTGATCATTTTCTCAGCGGGCACTTTCAGCTGCTCTCGCTTTCTTTCTTACGTTTAATTCCCATTCCTTTCTCCTCTTTTTTGTTCCCTGTTTTCTTCTCTATACCTTTTGTCTTTGAGCAGGATATCCTTGAATACAAGAAGAAGCAGAGGCCCCAGAAAATCAAAATGTTGGACGGGGCTGTTAAAACCATCATGGTGGACGACTCAAAAACTGTGGGAGAGCTGCTTGTGACTATATGCAGTAGAATAGGTACATAATTTATTTTACTAGCCCTTTTCTTCATGCTTTAAGGTGTGCTGTACAGGTTTCACATTTTTTAAGCTGTCATTCAAAAGCATATGCATTAAAATTCAGTATTTTTTGCTTCCCAGTCCAGTCTTTTTAGAAAGCATACACATTTACTCAATTTGTTTGCTAGGGACAGTACACGTTAATGAACATCAGTATGAAATACAAGATGTTCACATGCAGATTTTAGACAGAATGCCTATTTACATCTGTAACCCCTGTGCCGGTACTTGAACTCATTCATAATGTCCAGTTCCTGCTCTCTCAGAACCACATTAGAATGTGTCGCCTCTACTTGGGGCTGAACAATTTTGAAAAAATATCTTATTGTGATTGTTTTGACTGATGATTTGCTATATTAGAGGCGATGATAAGTCTGCAGAATATAATGTGTAAGCCAGGACATCTCTGTAGTACAACAATATTTAATTTAAAATGGTATTTTGGCACACATTTTGCATTAAAGAAATATTATGCTTCTTGTGATTTGAAATTTGCAGCAGGCCATATTGCAATTTTGATAAAATTTAGATTAAGGCCTTCCTCTGTTGGTTGTTTTGGAAACACAATGCACACCCTTTTTAATATTTAATAAGAGACATGATCGAAGAATTGTGGAGGCTCCTTGGATGTCTTTTGCATGTGTTAAAAATTACTGCATCTTCTGCATACATTAGAATATTGATGTCTGGACATGTATCAGGTGGGTCAGTAAATAGTAACAAGAGGATTTGATCAAGAAATTTTGATTGATTGATCCCACAAATAAAAACAGAATGTGTATACACGATATTAATAATATTAAGAATCCTTTTAAATGCATGCGTACAATCAAACATGTATGTAACGTGACTCTGGTGGGATATTGTGTATCATTATGTTTCTCCTTTTTAAATGCAGGCATCACAAACTATGAGGAATACTCTCTGATCCAGGAGACGGTGGAGGAAAAGAAGGAGGATGGGATGGGTACACTGAAGAAAGACAGGACGCTGCTGCGAGACGAAAGGAAAATGGAGAAACTCAAAGCCAAACTACATACAGACGATGACTGTGAGTTCAGTAGGATTATATTTGACCTGATGGTGGATGGTCAAAGATGGTTATTTGTTTTAAAAAATGTTTATGCTAAAACACCCGTCGGCCTGATTGATTTGGTCCTCTAAACAGAAGTTTAATGCTTTTTTTTTTAACCTTTATTTGTACCTGTGTTATTTGCCACTTTAACTGGACTCTTGAATTTATGGTAGCGAGACGAGAGATAAAAACAGCCCTTAGTTAGACAATGAATGGAGATCTAATGGAAATGACTTGCAGTTGACAGTCATGTAATCTGGTAAAGGTAATTCTTACTTACAAACCTAAACGAATTTCTTTTATCTCTCAGTGCTTTTAACTGACTTTATAGAGGGATTTGTCATAATCTCACCCCCTGGTTGTACTTTGTGTTGTCAGTGAACTGGCTGGACCACAGCAGAACGTTCAGAGAGCAGGGGGTGGACGAGAACGAGACCCTTCTGCTCAGGCGCAAGTTCTTCTACTCTGACCAGAACGTGGACTCCAGAGACCCGGTCCAGCTCAATCTGCTTTATGTGCAGGTCTGACTTGTCATTTTGATGTTTGTCGGTCAGATGTAGATTGATGCAGTTTTTGTCCCTCAGGCTAAACCAGATGCGTTTGCTGGAGTTGACAGGACCTCCCAGTTAAAGAAAGGTTTTTCTTTTGTCTTTCAGGCTCGAGATGACATCCTAAACGGTTCTCACCCAGTATCTTTTGACAAGGCCTGCGAGTTCGGAGGCATCCAGGCCCAGATCCAGTTTGGACCTCACATAGAGCATAAACACAAACCTGGATTCTTGGAGTAAGCGTCTATCCCACAAGAAGATTTTCCAGTGGTGCAGCATGAAGATTTTCAATCCATATTGAATCATTTTAAAGAAAAATATTACTTTCTCAACATACCTTGCCAAAAATATTAGCTGTAGAACTAATTTAATTTGAATAAAGTTGACTAAAAGTAAAAGAATCCAACCTTTCATAAAATAACCAATATAAATCCAGCACCAGAAATTGATCATTCTTTTGATTTTTAAGACCATAGAAGAAAAAAACAAGGCATTGTTTTTTGTGTGAATTTCATTTCCTCCTGTGTTTCATTTCTTTGTCAGCCTGAAGGAGTTTCTACCAAAAGAATACATAAAGCAGAGAGGAGCTGAGAAGAAAATATTCCAGGTATGATTGCACTGTGCTTTAAAAGAAATGCACTCATTATATATGTTATATATGTTTTACGTTCAAGTAATTTGACAGTTCTGCACCAGTGCAGCTGTTCAGATGCAGAATATGTGTTTAATCCAACCTGCAGGAACACAAAAACTGTGGAGAAATGACAGAGATTGAAGCAAAAGTGAAATACGTCAAACTGGCTCGATCTCTGCGGACATATGGCGTCTCCTTCTTCCTGGTCAAGGTGAGTGTTAAAATGTACAGTAGCACTGCTGCATTTTATTCAATGAAAAGATCATCTACCTTCAAAAGTGAAAAATCTAGCCTGAAGTTCTCTTTCAATTGAATTATTTAAAAGGGGGGAAGCAGATTTTGGAATTAGTTGAAGTGTAGTTGGAGCCTTTTATCTCCTGAGTGTAAAATCTGCTCTCCGGGCTCGGTGTTAACTGGATAAAAAGAGGTTGGAGGCTGAACCGAGCAGGTGGGGAAAGTGTTTGTGTCCACGTGAACCTTCAAAGCTTCTCATGTCACCCAAACCAAGAGGAAAAGATGCCCCACTGTAAACACGCGAGTAGGGCTTTTCTGTTAGGTATAGTAAAAACAAATCTTCTGATGAGGTTAGCAAAAATCACTCCATAAGACAAGCAGATAACAAATATACCCGTTACAAAACAGTGCATGTTATTAAAGCAAACAAAAAGAACCCTTAAAGCTGTTTCTGGTTAAACAAATTGTATCTTATTCTTTAAAAAAAAGATCTCTCTCTGTTGTGATCCTATTCATAATGTTTTCAGACACTTGAAATAACAATTCTGTCAGTGGCAAAAACAAGCACCAGTGGATGTACTTTGATGACACGCAGTAACCTGTAGGGATTACATTACATTACACAGCAGTCTGTTTCATCGGCTGCAACGCTCTCACTCAATACTGGACCAATTTCAAAAATTGTTGTCCCCATTAGTCACATAGACACAAAAATGTGGGAAAACAGGATCCATATTGAACAATACCTAAGTTATCCTTTAATCATTTTTTAGATATATTGGTCTTTGTATTTAGCTCAGTTTCAAAGTCATGCACCTGTGCTGGATAATGAAGATGCTCTCACAGAGCCTAATTTACAAAATGCACATTATTGCAAAAATGGTGCTTTGCAAAATTTAAGACCTCTATTCATTGCTCTAAAAGAAACATTTGTTTCATTTCTTTTGTCATATACCAGGGCTGTCTCTATCATTATCACAGCCAAAAGAAACAGAAATTAATTAAGTGCATGCAGTGAATGCCCATCCCTTTCCTGTTGGTCTACAGCTGTCCTGTCAAATAAAGGCTAATAATCTTTTAAAAAAAGGCATAAAGTATGTTTTAAGAGGTGCTGGATTATTTATGGATCATGATATTATCATTTGTGTATTATTAACATGATACCTATATTTAATCTTTTAAATATCATAGTAATCCTTTATACTGGTATATTAGGACATCCCGATTATAGACATTATGCTTTTACACTGGCTTTGAGATTTTTTTTTTTAATGAATTGTGAGTATTTTTCTTTATTGGCGAAAGCAACATTTTTCAACTTTTTTTTGTTTATATTAAACTGAGTTGAAAAACTCAAATTTAACCTCATAGCTGTTTTCCCTCTTACATGTCTCTGTTTCACTTTCTCACTGACACACACATACAAACACACACTGGCGGCAGCACCTCGTCTGCAGGGAGTTCAGCGTGTTGCTGGAAGGAAACCAAATGTGTCGGTGCAGCCGAGTGTGGCACTAAAGATTATTTCAGAGCGAGAGTGGGGGAGGAAGTGGAGTGAATGAGGGAGACATCGTGCAGGCAAACCCGGGACACTTAACTCTGCCAAATAAGTCCAACTGCCGGTGGATCCCTGCTGAAAGGAGCAATTTGCTGATTTCCAATTGTAGCACCAGTGTAACTGCTATGACAAGAGTGACAGATAACTCCTCACATCATTTGTCGCTGAGAGGACATCCTGCATAAAGTCACGGGAAAACCTCCCGACTGCATCGATAAATTGCTTTCCAGTTGTCACCTTTTCTGACTTCATTGCTGAGCTCTCGTAGAAAATGAGATCATTTCTGGTAATTGCTTGGGAAAAAAAGTCACTTGTGCTGCTGTTAGTGACTCTCTGCCAGGCAGTTCCTGGCTTTTCATCAGTAGCTTTCAGCACCAGAGGATAAGGGCAGAGATGAGGTTTAAAAAAAAACAAAAAAACTCTCTATTAGATCAGAGCTCACCTCATCAGATCTTCATTTGCAGCAGCAGCAGCAGCAGCTCACACATTCCACAGCCCTGTACCTTTGTGTGTATTCCTTTTTAAACATAAAACACACATCTTAAACCATATCCTACCTCCTGGCCTTGTATCCGTGTTCCCCTTGATCAGTTTGACATCTTATCTGCTCACCTTTGTCGTTTCCGTCACCCTCGAGTGTGATCCAGTGGAGCAGAAACATCTTAAAAATAACCCTGGAAAAAATGCAGCCTATAGTCCCTAACCCATAATCCCCTGGAGGCCCCAGAGAATTTACAGTCCCTCCAGGACTTTTTCACAACTCACCTCTTTGCCCTCACGTCACAGCCCATCATGGTCTGTCCATCTGCTCGCCAATTGCAGCTCCTGAAGGAACGCTTTCTCTTTCCACGCCAGGGAGAGGGAAAAAGGTTCATCTGGAGTATGACATTAGTGGCTTAATGATTAACAAGAGGAGGTTGAGAGTTTTTGACAGGCAGATAAAGACATGATTAAGACATAACGCTTTAATTACTAACTGGAAAGAGTTTTGTTTTTTTTCTTTGCTGGTTAGACAGATGAATACCCATCTTGGCAGATTGGCGTGACAGTTAAATTAGAGTTTCAAGCGGTAATGCCTTTGCATTTAAATTTTGTTGCTTGAACTGTTAATCTGTCCTTTTCTCTAAATGCCTTTTTATTCAACTAATACCTTCAGCAGGCAGCGGGATATGAAAATTGAAGATGGCAGAATTGTTCACTGAAGGGAATAAAAGTGACATTTAAAATGGTTTGTTTGCGTCATTCAGGTTGATGTCTTGTTTGTGTAGCATCTGTTTTCATTTAGTCATTCTACCTTTTATTTATACAATGTGGTCCAATGAGAGTAGAGTGTCCTGTAGTGTATACAAAAGACAATGGAAAACAGAGATGCAATAATATATGTATAAATCCAATTATAAATACAGACAAGATTAAAACATGTAGAGCTTCAGTGGAAGTGGATTCTAAAGGAGAACCGGACTCACATGGTCTCAGTCAAACTAAGAGTCCCTCTAGTACTACAGTGGATAATGATGTTCCTGCAACTACTGCAGACAGCGTTATGACTCTGTTTGCACCAGTACTAGTATTAATATGAGTAGCAGTATTCATAGAAACCCATAGGCCACTGTTATAGGAAGTGTTAAAGGGACAGTTCACCCCACAATCCACCTTTTTGGAGTTTATGGGAGAGAAAGTAGAGTACTCGCAGGATCTTGAACGTCATTATAAAACACTGAATTCGATATTCTCAAAATTAGGCCTTAAAGTATTGAATTTTGTTAACAAAGATCTTGATTTTTTTCCTTGTCCTTCTACAGGATTAAATAAATACCACAACATCATCATAAATTAATGACAAATGTATAAAATGTTTTGTCTGAATGTAATGTTACAGTTTACTCTGTTGGATGTCATGTGGGTGTTACAACTGTACAGGTACTGTTTATGTCAGTGTATTGCATTATAGGCTCTTGACTGTGGAGTGTATGGCACAAATCAGTCACTTGTGAGCTTGAAAGTGTGTGTAGCTGATGACTGCTTGTCTTCAGTCGAGTGACTGTATGACTGTGGGTTTTCATCTGCAGTAACTTTACACAACAGAAAGGCAAACACTACTTTTCGTGTATAGGAGAACCCTGGGGATACTCTGAGGCATCTCCAACATGAAACTGCTTATCACAACATCTGTGGATCATCTTGAGTAGCAGGGTTATGATTTCTGGAAAGAGATGTTACTTTTGACTTTAAATGCTATTAGAAACACCAGTGTGTGTGTTTACAATGCTGCCAGGTGGGTTTTTTTCAGGTCCAGGTAGAGCCTATGTGCAGTTTTGATTCAATATTTTAAAATTAGGGAAAAGAAATGAGGTTCACTTCATGTAAACAAGCAAAAATGTTTAATTTGCCAAATTAATTCATAAAAATCCAGCCTTTAGATCTTGTGAAGCAGTTTGATTTCCATAAGTGTGGAAATGAGCAGCGATAAAATACAGTTTTCTTAAAAGGGCTCATAAACATACATCAAAGAGTGCAGATCTCTTCCAGCTAACAGGAAAAGGCAACTCACTTCTTAACACAGTACTTTGTTTTCAGGCTTTCAAAGTCATCCATTACAAATCTCAGACAGCTCTATTATAAAACTTCAAGGACTGAGGTGCAGATAAAAACCTCATGGTCCACTACTAATAAGATCAAATGAACTAGTAGCTGCCAGACTGTACGTGAGAAACAATCACATTTCTAACCAAACATCTAGATTATGGGTTGACACTTGTTAAGTGTTGGCAGTTAATACCAGTATTTGTCTCTGAGTCGTCAGCCAGTATAATGTGTCTGTGCTAATTTTAATCCACCAATGGATGAAAATTATTTGATTATTTTTGTTTTTTAAATATGATGTTTTAGTTTGAGTAACACCAGCAAATTTATGGTTACAAAGGACCTTTAAAAGTCCATTGTATAAAATTTATGGGTATTTATTGGTAGAATATGGCATAAATGGAATATAATATTCATAGGTTTGTTTTCATTAGTGTATGATCACCTAAAAACAAGAGTAATTGTTTTTGTTACCTTAGAATGAGTTGTTCCATGGAGTCTGACATTTTTCACGGCCATGTTTCTACAGGAGCCCAGAACAGACAAACCAAACACAAACCCAGAACACAACATACTTAAAAGGCAGTTCAGATTATTTTAAGTGGGGTTGTATGAGCTACTTATCCATAGTGTATTACATAAAGTAGATGGTGATCATACATCCCCAGTTTCTCCAACCTGGGGGTGTACCCATTGCCATCTAGTGTAGGTAATACATTGACTATGTATAAGTACTACACCACTTCAAAAAATCTGAATTATGTCTTTAATCTATAGCCTAGTTTGATTCAGTTTGTCTTTGGCACAATGTTTTGTGCTTAAAGGCAGTGTTTCGTCTGGTTGTAAAGTTTGGAAAGAAGGATTAAAGTTTTTTGATATTTGCAGGAAAAGATGAAGAGCAAGAACAAGCTTGTGCCGCGGCTCCTGGGAATCACCAAAGAGTCTGTGATGAGAGTGGATGAGAGGACCAAAGATGTGGTTCAGGAGTGGCCACTCACCACTGTGAAGAGGTGGGCGGCGTCGCCCAAGAGCTTCACCCTGGTAAGACGCACATAAAGAAAACATCAGACTGCACACTGCTGCAGTCTTACAGCAGGATTAAACACACAGAAACACCATATTTTTCACAAGAATTGACAAGGTTTTGGTCCTACTGGCTTTGTTCTTTCACCCATTTTATCCATCATCCATCCTGTCCACACTGAGCCCGACATCCCGAGTAGTAAAGAAGAACGACAGGCTCACAGTGAATCAAACTGGTCCTTGCAGTGGCCATAAAACTATCACCATAGTGTGCAGACTGCCTGTCCTTTCATTCCCTCCCATGTGCACTTCAGTTATTGAACAGACTCTTTTGTCTTCCCTGTCAATATCCCTGCCTTGTGTCAGCACCCAGAGTCAATGAGCAACACGGATTTAATCTTGCAGATCTGGTTCAGGCGCTGTCTCTATTAAATTAACACACTCTCTCGTTCTTGTTAATTCAGCTGAGTGCTTTGTGGTTTAGGGTCTGTGCCTTTGTGACGCTGGGATTTGAAATGGATCATTCAAAGGTTTGATTTGTGGCACACATGTTGAAGGAGTTATACTTTTCTCTCTGAGTTGGATGCTGTCCCCATATATCTCACTTTTTTACTTTTTACTTGATAAATTGCTCCAGATTTTTTTTTTCTGTGCCGTTGCCTACATAAAATCTGCTCCGAGATGCTTCTTGGGTTAATCTGTATGTTGCAGCGGTTTGATGTCACCCAACACAATGTGTAGTATTCCTCTGAAACTAGCTGCTTCATGGATTCACATTAATCCTCACAGCAAATCCTCAGCCTGTGTACAGTACAAGCACTGCAGTGGTTACTCACTTACTTACTCCTTACACTCCACTATGAAATACATGTTTAAAGGAGAAATCTGTAGTATATTTACTGTAATAGATCATAAAATGACCATGACGTGTGTATTTTCAGAGCAATGAGCTTTTGTTTTACATTGACAGACAATTGACATTTATAAACAGCTGATCAACTTACAGTTTAGGACTCGTAGTCACTTGTTACTGTGAAAGGGAGGAGGACGCCGGGGGAAACAATGTGCTTCAACCATAGATTTTGTATTAAACAGGATTTCAACCTATTTAATACCCCATCTGTGGCTCCAACTTGTTATTTGGACTGCATTACTAATTTTTGGACATGCATGTTATTACATATTGCTCTTTTCAAGATGGTGTCTGTGTGTGTGTGCAGGACTTTGGGGAGTACCAGGAGAGCTACTACTCAGTGCAGACCACTGAAGGAGAACAGATCTCTCAGCTCATTGCTGGTTACATCGACATCATCCTCAAAAAGGTGAGACATTCATCTCTGGAGACGCAGATGAATCATAATGGATCAATGTCCTCCTGTGGCAGATAAAAGTCTCAGATCTGTTGATCTCTTGATGTACCCAGGCTACTCTCGTACAGCTGTGGTTAAATTAAAAGAAGTGCAGGACAGCTGAGCTCATGTGGCACGCTTTAAGAAGCCATCATGCTGCTTAGAGCAATTACTGAGCTCAAGTAGAGTGGGATAAGAGTTATTAGCATACAGTTATTCCCTGCATGCATAATATTTGGGTCTTCATTATTTCTTTCTTCAGTTAAGACACTTGACAAAAATATGACACAAATAATTATCAGCCTATTGCCTTTAAAATACTGAAGCTTTACACAGATGTGTTTAACAGCAGCACTCTAATAAAAGTGAAAAACCCCCACACACTGTTTTGCTTATTTCATGACATTTCAGTTTAAATGACCCTCACCTGGTTTATCTAAAACCTAAAGAAGACAATCAAATATATCAGTGTGAGACCAGTTTTCTACTCTTTAGTCATTTGATGAATTTGTCACTTGATGAATATGTGTGGGCCCAGGTTTTCTGTTTTTTATGTGACACTACATCATTGACGACATTTAACAAAGATAACCTCAGGGTAACATCTCTACACTCACTGTTGGCTCCTATTAACATAACATTTGGTGTATTTTTCTATCTCCTGCAGAAGCAAAGCAAGGACCGCTTTGGATTAGAGGGTGATGAGGAGTCCACCATGCTTGAGGAATCTGTATCCCCAAAAAAGTATGTAAATTAGTCATTTGTAACTAATGAGTGCTGCTACCAGAATGATTTCTAAAAACTCAGTTTTCATCTTTCTATTAGCAACTTAAAAAATGCTGTAAAAAAAAAAAAACACTAGACATACATACAGAAACCTGTACAAAAGCAAGAAATTTGATTAACAATACTGCACAGCAAACCTTTAGTTCCTTGGATTAATCCTTACAGTAATTCCCATATGATCCCTGCAGTGATTTATTGTGTTATAGTCCAGTATATGGTCCAGTGGTATGTTGATGTTTTGAAGTTATTGCATATTATTCTAGCAAAAAACAATATCAGACTGGATCCTTTTTTCAATTTCCTTCTCACAGCCACCCTCAACCCCAGCTCACACATCCATCTTCCAGGACCTCATTTCACCACATGAACACCTCCTTAGCTAGACTTTATCCTGAGAGATAATCATTATGTGAGGAAATTTTGCTGCACTGGACAAGCGAAGGCTCTATCTGAACATTTCTTGATTAGATGTGTATTACCTCATTTATCCACAGTGGACTTTCGCTGTGTAACTGAAGCCCTTTTTCCTGTCTAGCCTCAATTGATATTGCTTTCCTGCTTTCAACTGGGAGAATATTTGTTAATTTATTTTTTTCCCTTTTGTTTTATCTGGGCTTGTACGCACAGCCAAAGGCAAAAGTCTTTAATACTGCAAACACACAGCAAGCCAAACTCTGGAAGGCCTTATCTGAAGAAAAACAAAACAAAGCTTTGTCTTCCACAAGTACACAGTGGGAAGACTCTGCAGTGTCACTTCTTCTTTGTGTTTGTGGCCCACTGTCACAACTGAACACAACCACACTGCCTGGTGTTAAATCTCTCTCATATACACGCTCACACACACAACCAAGACACAGAAACATGTTCTCTTCTTTTTAGTCACTTTTTTCCCTTTGTGTTCTGGTTTTCTTGTGTTTTGCGACTGATCCATTTAGTCTCTGATATATAACTACAATACAGCTGCATTTTGCTCTACTTGAGGCTGATGGTGTATTTGTGGATGCATCTGTGCATTGTGTTCGTGCTTGTATATTTGACAAATGACAATCTTAAAGAACAAACCTATATGGGCTTGTATGGCAGTGCAAAGACTGGAGGAAGACCACAGCAACAGCTCAGATCTATTCTTACCTCGACGAGTGCTTTGCCTTTCTATATAGAATGTTGTTTATAGTTTTTTCTTGCGCTGTAAATATTTTTGTGCCTTGCATAGCATGCATGATGCAAAAGGTGGGAGGAGCGGCACAAACTGGTGGGAGAGTCATTCAAATGGAGCAGCGCAAAGGGAGTTGTTGTTATTTTGGTTGAAATGAGGTCTTTGATGTTCAGATGATAAAAATATATTAAAGAAGAGTGAGATGTCACTCAGCTAAAAAAAAAACGATTCTCTCAATACTGCCCTACAAAGAGAGCAGTAACTAGGCAGGTTAGCAAAACCAAACTTTTAAATTGTTAATTTGATGCCTTTTAAAGCACATTATTTTAAATTCTACCTTTTGAAAATCTTGACGATTTAGGAAAAAACACCATCTTTGGGATGTCAGGGCTGTGATATATTTTTTCCCCAGGATGGTGAAGGTATGAACCTTCCTATTCTGCCTCTGGCTGGCTTATCCTGGTATTCTTACCCTAACCCTGCCCAATGTCACTCCTCATCTCTAAACCAAAACAATCAAAATGACCCAAACCAATGAAGGCAAAAAGTATTTGCCAATCAGAGACAAAGTAGGGCAGACCTTTGCAGGGGGAAAAAAAGATCATTAGGAAGGGTTAAGGTAAGAATATCAAGGTTGGCCAATCATGTCTGTGAAGGTTCTCAGTCATCCAGGTCATGGTATTCGTAGCAAAGTTGTCGTAGGCAACTGGACTTGATAGAGTTCTTGAAGACGTTTCGCCTCTCATCCGAGAAGCTTCTTCAGTTCTGAAGAGAGTTGGCCAATCATGTCTTCTCCATGCGATTTGTAAAATTTCGTCAGATACTGAGATGATAGTTAGCTAACCTGCTAAGCTTGTAATTTTTTTCAGGGACTAGTTTAGCTGTTGTTTTTGTCATCATTTGATTTAGCTACTTTGCAAATAAACTCTTGCACACGGTTTAACTTGCAATATTACATTTATTTGCGATGTTTCAGTACTAATCCTTCATCAGGAGAACCTGATGTGCGGGAGTTTATTGCAACTTTTTGTTTAGGCCTGGGACAAAAAATCGATTTTTATATTAATCGTGATTTTTTTCTGCCGATTTTTATTCATTTATTAATTTTATTTAATTTTTTTTTTTTTTTTTTTTTTTTTTTTTTTTTTGGTTTTTTTTTTTTTTTTTTTTTTTAATTACTGT